>CAUYQU010041660.1:0-17467 GCA_963574635.1 Cheracebus regulus
CCTCCCTTCTTCCTCCTTCCCTTCCTTCCTTCCTCCCTCCCTTCCTTCCTCTCTCCCTTCCTCCCTCCCTCCCTCCCTCTCTTCCTCCCTCCCTCCCTTCCTTCCTGGAAGGAACAACAAATTTAGCCACCATCTATTTACACACGTGAGACGGATTTGGGGTTTAGGTGTTCTGAAACCCCCGGCCATCTCAGGGCGGAGCCCTCCGTGTGCAGGGTGCAGCCCCTTCCCAGTCCCCTCGCACGACTGCTGCGGGCTGCTGTGTCACCTCAGGACCCGGCAGGTCCCAACTCACACAGGTGCAGGCGGCTGTCCCCAGCCAAGGCAATCAGAACCCACCCGGGATCTTCTTCATCCTTGAAGAATCAGTCCCAGCTGCGCGGGAGGCTCGGGCAGGAGAATCTCTGGAACCTGGGAGGTGCAGGTTGTAATGAGCTGAGACCGCACCACTGCACTCCAGCCTGGGGACAGAGTGGGACGCCATTTCAAAAAGAGAGAGAGAAGAAAAATCGAAAGTGCTGCAGTCTGCGTCAAGCGTCCACGGTGCTCGGCGTGGAGACTCCAGGCTTGCTGTGCTCTGGGCATGGTGCCAGGCGACAGGATCGAGACCCTGTGAAGCTTAAACTCTTGCTGTGGAGACCAGACAGCAAGCGTACCATTCGTCAGCGAATCAAGGCAGGACGCGTGGCGGGGCCGTTCTCGGGGTGGCAAGTGTCACTCGGCAGCCATTATGCACTGGCTCCTGGATTGAAAACCCCACCTGAAGTTTTCAGTGATTCTGTAAGATAGACAGTTATACTTACGTAAGGCAGGCAGCGATCCGACTCGGGGAGGTTCAGTGACTCCCAGGGACACAGTCAGTGGCGGAGCCAGAGCTCGAACACAGCCTCCGGGCTCTTAAATCCTGCCGGAACACGAGCGCCCAAATAAAAGCAAGCAGCATCCATTTCATTTTCTGTGTGTGTGTGTGTGTGTGTGTGTGTGTGTGTGTGTGTGTCTGTGTGTGTGTTGAGACAGGATCTCTCTCTGCTGCCCAGACTGGAGTGCAGTGGTGCAATCACAGCTCACGGCAGCCTCGAACTCCTGGGCTTAAGTGAGCCTCCCACCTCAGTCTCCCAAGTACTTGGGACCACACGTGTGTGCCATCATGCCCCGCTAATGTTTAAAATTTTTCTCGTGGAGATGGGGTCTCGCTGTGTTGCCCAGGCTGGTCTCAGACTCCTGGCCTCGAGGGATTTTCCGGCCTCCGCATCCCATGGGACGATGGGCGTCAGTCCCCATGCCCAGCCCGTCGTCTCGTTTTCTACAAGCGGAAGCAGGTCGGAGAGCTCAAGGGACTTGTCAGGGGCACGGGAACAGTGGCTGGCGGGGCTGGGATTCAGGCGCAGGCCGGTCCCCCGCATGACCGCACCAGGCGAGGGAGCACGCTCGTGCCATGAAGACGTGGGCATCGTGGCGGCTGCCTTCGATTTGGTGACGGAGTTGGGACTGGCCGCACCTGTGCTGGAGGTCCTTCCAGCGCTGCCCTGGGCCCCCAGTAAAGAAGCAGAGGCCTCCAGGGACTCTCTCCGGCGCAGCCTCCTCACTGCCGGCCACACGCGTCGGCCTCGGCCGGGCTCCCCGCCCCGATAGTCAGGCTCCCCCAGGAGACCCACCCACGCCTCAAGACCGAGGCTGTTCGCTGGAGCCTCTCTGGCTCCACCTGGCGCCCTGGGAGCTACGGAGAGCGGGTTTTCTTGGTTTTGTTTTTGTCTTGTTTTGAGAGTCTTGCTCTGTCGCCCAGGCTGGAGTGCGGTGGCGCCATCTCACTGCAGCCTCCACCTCCTGGGTTCAGTCTGTTTTCCTGCCTCGGTCTCCCAAGTAGCTGGGACTACAGGCACCTGCCACTGCGCTGGCTAATTCTTGTATTTTTAGTAGAAACAGGGTTTCACCATCTTGGCCAGGCTGAGCTTGAACTCCAGACCTCGTGGTCCACCCGCCTCAGCCTCCCAAAGCGCTGGGATCACAGGCGTGAGCCACTGCACCCGGCCAGGAGCGTGTTTTTAAGTGTTCGGGTACTATGCCAACGAACATGCGTTATTTTTCATTTCTTGGCTTCCGGTAGCACTCGGTCGATGTTTGCTGAAGCGATAGGAGAACCAGCGAATAAGCCAGAACGCTGGCAGCCGGGAGAAGATCCTGCTGAGGACTCGAACCAGCGGCGCCGCCTTCTGTCCGCAGCGTGGAGGGACGAGCCTCGGCTTTTGCCTTGGCTCAGCAGCGCCGCCTCGTGGTGTCCACGGGGAACAGGATCATGAGGGGCTCGGGGGCCGGGCCTGGGGCTAGTGAAAGGCGTGTGGGTGGCGGGGCGGCCCCTGCGGGGAGGAGTCCCAGGATCTTGTCTGTCAACTTTATGGAGGTGCCCAAACTCGCTGGAGGAAAATAATGCTGACAGGTGGCCCAAAAGGTTTTCCCCACATCCACTGGAAACGGGAAGGATCCTGTCAAAAATCCAAATGGAAATGCTACGACCAGGAAGCCTTGCTGTCCCTGCAGACGCTGATGAGACCCCTTCCCATCGGCATGAGCACGCGCTCACCCCCGCGGTCACACACCGGGAGCCCTGCCTGGCTGCACCTGCCCGACGCCCCTCGGAGTCAGCGGAGGCGCAGGGGAGGGCTGCGGCCCACAGAGGGTGACCCTGCAGCCGCAGGGGAAGGGACAGATAAGCCACCTTCCCTCCAGAACGCTGAGCAGCCCAGGAAGCCGCTCGGGAGAGCATCTTTCTGATCCAGCCCGGAAGTCAGTGCCTTCTTTCTGTCTCAGCCACACCCGAATCCAGTCGGTATTCACAGTCCAGCTACCACATGTTTACTAGCGGCATTTTGTTGTTGGTTTCGGGGTTTCTCTCTCTCTGTCTCTCTCCTTTTTCAGAGATGAGGTCTCGCTCTGTCCCCAGGCTGCAGTGCAGTGGCACGATCACTGCAGCCTCGAACTCCCGGCTCAAGCCATCTTCCCACCTCAGCCTCCTGAGTACCTGGGACCACAGGCGCGTTCCACCATGCCTGGTTCTCTTATCCTTACTTACTTCCTGTGTACAAATAGGTATTAGCAGTGTAATTCGGATGGCTTAGGTCTCAAGAGAGCTAGTAAACGCTTCAACAGTGCTTACCTAGATACTGCCACTGAACGTCAGTTTCCCTGCCTTGGTTCTAACGTGCATCCCGGGGTAGACAGGATTTTGCAGTAAACGGGTCTGGTAGAATTGTGCAGGCCAAGGAGAATGGCAGCCGCCCTCATCGCTGCGCCTACCTATATGATGCTTCTGCTGGGTGTTCAGAACTCATCTTACCCAAAGGCTAGATGATGGTGCAAACATTTCTTTCTTTCTTTCTTTCTTTTTTTTTTTTTGAGACGGAGTCTCGCTCTGTCGCCCAAGCTGGAGAGCAGTGGCACAATCTCCGCTCAGTGCAACCTCCGCCTCCCTGGTTAAGGCAAGTTTTCCGCCTCAGCTTCCCGAGTAGCTAGAATTACAAGCACGTGCCACCATGCCCAGCTAAGCTTTGTATTTTTAGTAGAGATAGGGTTTCACCATGTTGGCCAGGCTGGTCTCAAACCCCTCGCCCACCTCAGCCTCCCAATGTGCTGGGGTTACAGGCATGAGCCACCGTGCCTGGCTGCAATATTTCTTTACCAATCCCTTAGGTAACCCTTCACCTGTGCTTAGACCACCAAGGGTGGGCACCAGGGAGCCCCCCTCTTCCTTTCCTACTCATTCGCTCTCCACTCTTCCAGCTTCCCTCCCGCAACCTGCTGCGTTCCATGTGCCCTGGACCCACAGATGCCTGGAGAAGGAGCACCCGAAGGCAAACAATCCTCTTTCATACCAACATCCATTGCTCACGCCTGTAATCCCAGTACTTTGGGAGGCTGAGGTGGGTGGATCATGAGGTCAGGAGTTCGAGTCCAGCCTGGCCAAGATGGTGAAACTCTCTCTCTAGGGTTTTGAAATAATAATAATAATAATAATAATAAATTAGCCGGGTGTGGTGGTGGGCACGTGTAGTCCCAGCTACTTGGGAGGCTGAGACAGAAGAATCGCTTGAACCTGGGAGGCAGAGGTTGCGGTGAGCTGAGATGGCGCCATTGCGCTCCAGCCTGGGCAACAAGAGTGAGACTCCGTCTCAGAAAAAAAAAAAAGGTAGAGCCCCTCTTTATCATTTTTCACCTGCCTGGTTATGAGCGTGGGTGGCTCTTCTGCTCCAAAGTGACTTCTAGCTCACTCAGAGGCCTTACTGTGCCCTGCAAGCTCCTACGCTCTCCTGCCCTCCCCCTGTCTGACCGCGTCTCCTCCTCTGTCCCTTCCCCAATCTGCCTGACCTGCATGGCCTCCTCACTGTTCTTAAAATCATCAAACATCACCTGAGGGCCTTGTATTAGCCTTATTGCATTCGTTTTTCTGGAATGTTCTCCAAGATATCTACATAGCCAGCAGCCTCTTCTCCCTCAGGGCTTCTCTTAAAGCCACCTTCTAGGTGAGGCTGTTCCTGGTCATTCCACCTAAAAATTCACACGGAACCCCACCTGACTACTCACATTGCCTCTGAAGAAAAAACAAGCTTTTTTTCTGTTTAGTCTCACAGTCACTCAACACCAAAACCCCTCACCACTAGATAGGTGGGGGCTTTTCCCTGCACATCAAACAGTTCTCCAGTGGACACCAACTGGACATCATAAATTCAGTTCAGTGTGCCATGATCTGCCTGGAGATAGCATCAGATTCCACAGGTTAGGGGAGTGAGTCTCCCACTCCCTGTCCTGTCCCTCCTCACTCTGCCTCTCACTTCAGATGTTAATTGCAAGTCCCAGGTTGTGCTCTGTGCTTCTGAACGACTGGCTGTAATTTGGGGTTCCCATAGCCCCTCCCCAGGGTTGGGGAATTCGCTAGAGCAGCTTATAGAACTCAGGGAGACATGTTACTTACACATGGATTACCCATGATTACTGATATGGTTTGGCTGTGTCCCCACCCAAATCTCATCTTGAATTGTACTCCCATAATTCCCATGTGTTGTGGGAGGAACCCAGTGGGAGATACTTGAATATGGGGGTGGTTCCTCCCATACTGTCCTTGTGGTAGTGAATAAGTCTCGGGCGATCTGATGGTTTGATAAGGGGACATCCATTTTTCTTGGCTCTCATCCTCTCTCTTGATGCCCCCATGTAAGAAGTGCCTTTTGCCTCTACCACAATTGTGTGGCCTCCATAGACATGGAACTGTAAATCCATTAAACCTCTTTCTTTTGTAAATTGCTGCACAAGCTGACCCCTTCCCCGCCTCTGCTTGCTCTGCAGCTGCATTCCTGAGCCCCTACCTAGGTGCCACATCAAGGCTGCCAGACTGCTACAATCAAGCAAAGCCTGATTACAGCCATCCCGGCAGCTCGAGGGAGGACAGGGAAACAAATGTTGGTTATCCACACTTGTGAATTCCTATTTGACACATATCTGTAAAAAGATCCTGGTTTCTATCTTTTTTTAAAAAAAAGACTGCCACCACAAAAGTCACAGGATGATGTATTGCAGGTCTGTTACAAGTTAACAAACTATCTCTGCGCCTGTTGCCAGCGGATAGACGACCTCAGTCCTGAAACTCCCTTATGCCCCTCTCACCCCATATAAACCCTTCATTTTGTAAGCTCGGGGCTACCTCCTGTGATGGTTACAGAGCAGCCCGGCAGGTTAATAAAACTTGCTTGCCTGACTTTGGATCTATTCTCCCTTTCTCTCAGCTACCATTACAAAAATAAGGCTTGGAACTGAGAGATGTGGTTTCAAATCCTTACTCAGCGTAAATCTCATGAATTTGGGCTTGGTGGAGTTACTTAAGTCCTTTAACCTTCATTTCTAACATGAGATGGAAATGTGTAACTGGAAGAGCTGTAAATATTTGTAAAGTGTCTGGCACATAATTGGTGCAAAATAAATATTATTAGTGTGAGTCCATTGGAAATGCAGAATGAATATTGTATCTAACTGCCCATTCTACCACGAGACTGTTGTGTGGTGTGGTTTAGAGTTTCCTAACAGGCAAGTGTTTCAAAATTTGGTCTTTGTAATACAGGCACAAAGGGCGATCGAAGAGCTTGCTTTCACCATAGCTTAATAAAATGAAGCCTCTACCTCTGGCCAAAATAGCGGTGTCTAAAATGAACTAATTTGCTTCCTAACATAGCAGGCACTGAGTTTCACACAAGGTTAATTTGTGTGTGTGTGTGTGTTTTAAAAGTATCATGTTCATTAAAAATTAAAGATAGCGGTATAAAAGCAATACAGTGCTCTGTGGATGTGTGCTGGCCTCTTTTGGGCCTTGGCAGGAAGGTCACATTGTTTGGTGAAGATGAAGTCTTTTGAGACATTTCTGGTAAGACATTTTTCGCATATTAGAAGATTAAATTATGTCTTGCTTCATAGAATCATGTCCTTTTGTTTTTTTTTTTTAATTTAGAAAGAGGTAAATTGGGAAAGATGATTCATGATTCTTCAGGTCATTATTTGAGGATGGTATAGCCTGACCAAGTATACCACTTGTATGACGATGTACATTAATTTCACAAGTGAATGTTATTACTGCTTAAATATATGTGTATGCTTTGCCAGATTTTTATGAAACAGGATCTTGTCATCAGGTCCTATTCTTTTTTTACCCACAAAGAAACCAAGAAATCAGAAGTTAGTAACTTGCCTATACCAAAGTGAATCATTGATGGGGGGGAGTCAGGAAGAATACATTCCCTACTCTATTAAATCAATTTTTAATTTTTTAAAAGAGATTTTTGGCCAGGAGTGGTGGCTCAGGCCTGAAATCCCAGCACTTTGGGAGGCTAAGGCCGGCGGATCACTTGAGGTCAGGTGTTAGAGACCAGCCTGGTCAACATGGTGAAACCCCGTCTCTACTAAAAATACAAAACTTAGGTGGGTGTGGTGGTAGGTGCTTGTAATCCCAGCTAGTTGGGAGGTAGGAGAATTGCTTGAACCTGGGAGGCAGCCGTTGCAGTGAGCTGAGATTTCACCACTGCACTCCAGTCTGCGCAACAGAGAGAGACTCCATCTCAAAAAATAAAAATAAAAGAGATTGGCCTGGCATGGTGGCTCACGCCTATAATCCCAGAATTCTGGGAGGCCGAAGTGGGTGGATCATGAGGTCAGGAGATGGAGACCATCCTGGCTAATACAGTGAAACCCTGTCTCTACTGAAAATACAAAAAATTAGCTGGGCGTGGTGGCATGCACCTGTAGTCCCAGCTACTCAGGAGGCTGAGGTATGAGAATCGCTTGAACTCAGGAGGCGGAGGTTGCAGTGAGCCGAGATCAAGCCACTGTGCTCCAGCCTGATGACAGAGCAAGACTCCGTCTCAAAAAAAAAAAAAGGAGAGATTTTTGCAGGCGTCTGCTTCCCACCAAGTTCTTCATTTCTTCCCTCCCTCCCCTTCCCCTCCCCGTCAAACTCCTCTCCCCTCCCCCTCCCTTCCTTCTTTCCTTCCTTCCTTCCTTCCTTGCAGTAGTGTGCTGAAAAGTATGTAACAATCTACTCTCTGGGGGAAAAGCCATGATCTGTAGGGTGTGCCAGAGTCCCTGGTGTGAATACAGCCATGGCTGTAAAGCATGTCTGATTCCTAAAGTTGCTGAAAATTTAAGTTGGCTTTCATAAAGGTGGTATGAGTGATCTTTACTTCACCACTGGATGCCTCCTTTGTTAAAAATAAAAACGTTAAAAATCCTAAAGCCCTAGGCTTCTGAGGATTTGCATAAAGAACTTTTAATGTCAGATATTTAGTTTAATAGGAGAAAAAAGGAGAAAATGATACACAGAAGGAAAAAAACAGAAGTAGCTACCTTAATTGACAATAAAAGCATGAGTTTCTGTTGCATACCTAAAAGGTAGCCTGGACTAAGTCCTTTTCGCTGTGCCTTTCCGGCCTGTTGAGCAGAGGTTGGTAGAAGGACCAGGTATTGGAAGTAGTCGTGTGTTGTACTATCCTGCAGCTTTCAGTGTGCTGAGACCACACCATGTTCTAAAATGCTGGCCAAGCATGGCGGCTCATACCTGTCGTCCCAGCAGTTTGGGGGGCCGAGGCAGGCAGATCATTTGAGCCCATGAATTCGAGACCAGCCTGGGCAACATAGTGAGACCTTGACTCTACAGATAATTTGAAAATTAGCTGGGCATGACTGTGTGCACCTGAGGTTTCAGCTACTCGGGAGGCTGAGGTGGAAGATCGCTTGAGCACTGATGTTGGGGCTGCAGTGAGCTGTGATAGTCCCAGTGCAGTCCCACCCAGCTTGGGTGACAGTGAGACCCCGTCTCAAAAAACAGTGATAATAATGGAATAAAACGTGGCAGTACATGATGGAATTTCTGAATTAGATTAGCTACTCTCCTTGCTTTTTGTTTCTTTTTAGAGGCATTGTATTATCCACTAGAGATGAGCAAATAATTCAGGTAATCCAAAGTTGCCAACAAAACAAAACTCATTTTTCATAGGCAAACCCCCGTGACTTCTCCCCTTCGCGTGTAGCCATAGCTGCCACCCTGCTTCCTGAGCATGACACTTTAGCTCCCGTCTCATTTTCAGCTTTGAATGGACTTTTGGACTACGTGGTTTTTCCTTTATTTGTCTGATTTCCTCTGTCAAACAAGGTGGAAGGACAGATGTAATCAGTAATTACTATTGCAATATGAGGAAGAGTCTAGCGCGACCTGAACTCTGCTGCGGAACTCGGTCTGTATAGAGGTGACTAGGCATTTGTTTTTCTTGGAGACAGTCTCCGTCTCACCCAGGCTGCAGTGCAGTGGAGCAATCTTGACTCATTGCAGCCTCCACCTCCTGGGTTCCAGCCATTCTCCTGCCTCGGCCTCCTGTGACTAGGGGTTTTAAAGGGAGAATGAGGGAAGAGGGAGGGGGTGAGTGGGGGCTCGGGAGGGTTAGGGAAGTGAAAAATTACAAAAAGTGGAATGGGGGCAGTAAATTAGTCCCCCCCCCACTTTTTTTTTGAGACACAGTCTTACTCTGTCGCCCAGGCTGGAGTGCAGTGGTGTGATCTCAGCTCACTGCAACCTCTGCATCCTGGATTCAAGCGATTCTCCTGTCTCAGGCTCCCGAGTAGCTGAGATTACAGGTGTGTGCCACCACGACTGGCTAATTTTTGTATTTTTAGTAGAGATGAGGTTTCACCATGTTGGTCAGGCTGGTCTCGAACTCCTGACCTCAAGTGATCCGCCCGCCTCAGCCTCCCGAAGTGCTGGGATTACAAGCTTGAGCCACCTCACCTGGCCTAAATGAGTCCATGCTGTGTTGGTATACAGGAAACCCTGGGACAGGTCATTTATGAAGAAAAGAGGTTTATTTGACTCGTGGTTCTGCAGGCTGTATGAGAGGCACGGTGCCAGCGTCTGCTTCTGGCGAGGACCTCGGGAAGCTTACAGTCAGGGCAGAAGGCGAAGAGGGAGCAGGCAGGTCACGTGGTGAGAGTGGGGGCAAGAGAGAGGGGGCAGTATGCGGCTGTTTGAAACAAGTAGCTCTCGCATGAGCTAACAGAGTGAGAGCTCAAGCACTCGCTCATTACTGCGGGGAGGGCCCCAAGCCATGACCCAGCCTCCCACTGGGCCCCCTCCAACACGGGGATCACATTTCCGCATGAGGTTTGGAGGAGACTAGACGTTCAAATTACACTGGGGGAGGTGATCCACGTGAAACTTACCTGGGTTTGCCAACTAACTGGTGCTTATGGAAGTTAGGCAACTGGCCTCCCACAGAGGCCGGGAGACAGGGGCTCTGTCTTCAGGTGTGGGCTGGAAAAAGCAGTAAATTCTTGGGGCAGCTTTGAGCTTTCTCTGGGGCAGCTACGTTAAGAGTGTGGGTTAAAGGGTCATGCTGGGGAAGGGGCCCTGAGCGGTTAGAAACTGTCAGTGTTTGTTCGAGTCTTTACAGGCCAAGGATGAGACTACAGGATAACTGGGCTCAGAGCAGCCTGGCTAGAGTGTGGTCAAGGAGAGGCTCTTTGTCACCCAGGAAACATTCACACTGACGTTGCAGGCATTCTGCTCTCTTCTCATGCCCCTCATCGACCCTTCGCCTTCGAGCTACAGAAGACCCAGCGTTTGACTTTGCGAGGTGGTGGCTAACAGCCTGTCCATCAACCAACCTTGTCTTCTTTCGGAGGAAGAGGGGGGTTTTTCCTTTTTCTTGGCACTAACCCTGGTGCAGAAATCAAGCTGTCCACTGGCCCCTTGGGAAAATGAATTCCTTGGAAAGCCTTTAGATGAAGAATTACTTCAAGAATGACCAGACCTGGGGCTGCTCTACACAAAAGCAAATTGTTCCGAGATTCCTGTCACGGTAAGTTGGTTTTGTCTGCTTTTGAGCTTTAGATGAAAGGAATCACGCAGATATTCTCTGTTTGGCGTTCTGCTCAGATTAGTGTTTGTGGGATTCATTCATATTGTTGTGTGTTATAATAGACAAAAAAATAAAGTTCCCTGGTAGCAGCAGGAACACAGCCTCAGTGTCAGGACTCTCAACACGCAGATGGTACAGTGTGATTCCCACAGCTGCCCCTCAGGCCCTTCTGCAAAATCAGCCCCTGCTCCTTTAAAGAATTTTATTATTAGAAAGATAATAGACAGTTACTGTAAAAAAAAAAAAAAAAAGTTTGAACCATATAGAAAGGTAAAAAGTATGGACCCTTTCTCTTGCATAATTTATACAAACCTACTTCCCAGTAATATCTCTGTTACTATTACTATTTATTGAGTAGTTACCATGTGTAAGGCATGGTTCTAAGCCTTCTACAGTTAAGATTTATCATATGTTAACATTTTGTGTGCATAAACATACATCCTTTTTGAAATATAGTCTCATACTATTAGGCAATTTGTTTTCACTTACAATGTATCTTGGACAATTTTCCATGTCACTAGACACATCGCTTTTTAGAGACATAGTTCTGCTCTGTTGCCCAGGCTGCAGTGAGGGAGTGTGGTCATGATTTACTGTAACCGTTAACTCCTGTGGTCAAGCAATCTTCCCACCTCAGTCTCCCAAGTAGCTAGGACTACAGACACACATCACCACACCCGGATAATTAAAAAAAAAATTTATTTTATGAGATGGGGTCTTGCTACATAGCCCAGGCTGGTCTCAAACTTCTGGTCTCAAGCAGTCCCCCTGCCTTGGCCTCCCAAAGTGTTGGGATTATGGGCGTGAGCCACTGTGCCCCGCCTACCTCATTCTTTTGTTTTTGGTGGTGGTGTTTTTACCAAGAACTACCTGAATAGTCACGCTTCATTCTTTATGGCTGTATAGTTTCTATTGAATGAATAGGATACCATAATTTATTTAATAATTCCTCTGATAAAGGACACCTCAGTTGTTGCTACTTTTTGTTATTACAAGCAATGCTGCAATGACCATTATGTTAGTCCATGTTTGCAATGCTATAAAGGAATACCTGAGGCTGGTTCATTTATAAAGAAAAAAGGTTTGATTTTGGCTCATGGATCTGCAGGAAGTACATAAAGCATAGTGCCAGCATCTGCTTCCGGTGAGGCCTCAGGGAGCTTCCAATCGTGGCAGAAGGTGAAGTGGAGCGGTGTATCACATGGTGAGAGAGGGAGCAAGAGAGGGAAGATGAGTCAGGCTCTTTCAGCTACCAGCTCTTTCGTGAACTCATACAGAGAGAACACACTCATTACCCTGGGGATGGCGCCAAGCCATGCACGAGGGATCCACCCCCATGACCCAAACACCTTCCGCCAGGCCCCACCTCCAACACTGGGGGTTACATTTCAACATGTGATTTGGAGGGGGCAAACATCCAAACCATAGCTAGCATTCTTGACTATATGTATAGAGTATATATAAAAATATATATTATCTATATTTTATATATGTGTATATATATAATCTGTTTTTTAGCTTTTTTTTTTGGAGACAGTGTCTCACTCTGTGACCCGGGCTGGAGTGCAGTGATGTGATCATAGCTCACTATAACCTCCAACTCCTAGGTTCAAGCAATCCTCCTGCGTCAGCTTCCCAAGCAGCCGGGACGAAAGGTGCATGCTGCTGTACCTGGCTGTGTAAGACTCCTTTTTTGTTTACTCCACTAGAATGTAAACGTCATGAGAGCAGGGACTTTATGTGTTGCCATATCCCCAGTACTTTATTCCGAGTGCCTAGTATGTAATTAAGTGTTTAATAAATACATGAATGCTCACTACTTTACACACCCCCGGATGGAAAGAATGAAGTCTCAGAGTAGCAAGTGCTGAGGAGGATGTAAACCAGAGGGTTCCTGTACCCTGCTGGGAGTGAAAATCGTAAAGCAGAGGGTTCCTGTATCCCGCTGGGAGTGAAAATTGTAAAGCAGAGGGTTCCTGTATCCTGTTGGGAGTGAAAATTAGTGCATTTGCTTCAAAGAGCAATGAGAGAACAACTCAAATGTGAATATTCTAGCACCAACCATTTTCATTCCTGACATACATTAGATATACTTTTGCACATATGCTTTAGGTGAAATATACAAGAATTTTATTGTAGCATTCTTTGTATTATATTGTACAAAAGCATTATACAAAATTGTACAAAAGCATCATAGAATTCGGCATACTTCTCTCTCTCTCTCTCTGTCTCTCCACACACATATCACAGACATTATTTTTTTATTCTGAATCATTTGGGAATAAGTTTATAACATCATGACCAAATAAGAAAGTTGCAGGATTAACATTTGCAAAATACTCAAAATATGCAAAACTACTATAATATTTATAAATGCATACATATATAATAAGCAGAAAGGTAGGGACAGGAATGGTAAACACTAACTCAGGCAAGTGGCCACCGTGGGGACAGGAGAGGAAATGGGTTCAGGGATGAATACCTGGAAGACTCACTATCTGGAATATTTTTCTTAAGCTGTGTTGAGGGTACATATTTGTTATTGGCCGCACCGTTCTGCAAGACTAATATAATTTTAAAAAGCATCCGTCTATTTAAAAAAATCAGGAATGGGCCGGGTACAGTGGCTCATAACTGTAATTCCAGCACTTTGGGAGGCCGAGATGGGTGGATCACCTGAAGTCAGGAGTTTGACCAGCCTGGCCAACATGGTGAAACCTCGTCTCTACTAAAAATACAAAAATTAGCCGGGAGTGGGGGGTGCACGCCTGTGATCCCAGCTACTTGGCAGGCTGAGGCAGGAGAATGGCATGAACCTAAGAGACACAGTGAGCTGAGATCTCGCCACTGCACTGCAGCCTGGGTGACAGAGTGAGACTCCGTCTCAAAAAATAATAATACAACAAATCAGAAATGGATGTTGCTTCATCAAATGTCTTCTTGGTGTTTATTAAAATAAAATGTATATAGAATAAATACCTGTCCCTCTCTCAGTTCTTCTGTACCTAAGCCTTATTAATTTATTTCAAGGCCAAATTCCTCTCTGAAGGCTTTCTTCTTCACTTTCTGTACCAACTGCCCCACTCCCAGGGGTCCCTGGCATAGGCTGTTCACCGCCAGCGGGGTACACCACCAGGACAAGTGTCTTCTCTCGTTTCTTCTGCTCCACAGTCAGTTCTGCCCATGTGCTACATACACGTACCGCAATTAAACAACTGATCCCAGTGAGGGAGGGCAAGGCCCTTATTAGCCATTGTAATCCCAGGATCTATGGCAGAGCCGGCCCATCACAGGCTCTGGAAATGCTTGCTGCATAGCATTAAATGACACGACATTTGCATGTATCTGACGCAAATACATGCAAGGTTTTTAAAATAAAATGTTAATTTTAGAATAGTTTTAGATCTGCAAAAAATACTAGAAGACAGTACAAAGCATTCCCCTGCACCCCTCACAAGTCTTCCCTCTCGTGAGCCCGCGTTCACCGTCCTCGTCCCCCGGGCCTCGCAGACATCCCCGGGCGAATGTTCTCGGCGTGGGCTACCCCCCCCCCCCCACCCCCCGGGGTCATCCGCAGGTTTTCTCGCTCTCTCTTTGCGCAACCCCTTCGTGCAACCAGAACAACCGGCTGCCGCCTCCAGCTTCCAGCCGGGCTAGAAGATGCGGCGCTTGCCGCGGCCAGAGCAGTGCGGGGCCCACGGCGAGACGGAGCCATGGACCGCCGTTCGCGTCTGCCAGGCTTGGAAGCGGACTTGCAGCCAGAGCCACCGCCCGAGGCAGCCTCCCGCCGCAGCCCGGAGAGAAAGAGGCTGCCCGGCGCCGTCTGCGGCTCCGGCGCGAGGGGGCGTGGCGTGGGCGTGGCGTGGGCGTGGCCCTGGCGTGGCGGCGCGCGCGCTGTGAAGGGAGTGCGGCGCGCTGGCTTTGGCGGCAGCGGCGGCCCTGACGGCGGCGGTTGCTGCGCCCGGTACTGCGGTCGCTGCCTGAGGCGCAGGCGCCGTGGACTCAGCCCGCCCCGGGCCTGGGCTCCCTGTGGACTCGTCATGGCGACCGAGGGGAGGCCTTTCCACCTGGTGGTGTTCGGCGCCTCTGGCTTCACCGGCCAGTTCGTGACCGAGGAGGTGGCCCGGGAGCAGGTGGACCCGGAGCGGAGCTCCCGCCTGCCCTGGGCTGTGGCGGGCCGCTCGCGGGAGAAGCTGCAGCGAGTGCTGGAGAAGGCGGCCCTGAAGCTGGGTAAAAGGGCGGGTGGGACGGGGCTGCGCGGCCGGGACCCGCCGCGCCCACACCAGCGTGTCTCCCGCAGGGGTGCGCCCTGCGTGTCCCCGAGCCCTGCCCGAGGACGGGAGGAGGAGAGGGAGGGGTGTTTCCAATACTGCTGTGGCTTTGTTCCACCTCCTTAACGAAAACCAAACTGTGTGTGTGTGTGTGATATAAAAAGAAAAACATCAAAAGCTGAGGGGTTCTCGGCGTGGGCCAGCCCCGGGTCATCCGCAGGTTTTCTCGCACTCTCTTTGCGCAACCCCTTCGTGCAACCAGAACAACGGGTTACCGCCTCCGCCTCCGCCTCCAGCTTCCACAGGGCTGGCAGATGCAGCGCCGGGGGCGGCCACAGCTGTGTACACACACACACACGTGTGTATATATATATATAATTTTTAAATGTGCATACTTTTTCCTCCTCTTCCCCCCTTTTGAATTTCTGCCTTAGTTTGGGGAGTTCCCCTGGCGAAATGGTCAAAAACTCGAGTTGTCCTTCTGCTCCATCCTGCCCCGCAGCAGGGGCACCTGTTGAGTCTGGGGCGGGGGGTGGTTCGCGGTATTTGGTCGCAGAGGAGAATTCTGGTTTCTTGGAGATCATCGTCTCCCTTTGCCTGTGTTTTGAGGATGGGACAGCAAGCTGAAGAGTTGTATGTACTGACAGTGGCTTTTGTGGCTCTCCTGCTTTAGTTGATTGCTTTGTATATAGAAATACTCCAGGCAGTCTTCCTCTTCGTAAAGTAAAAAGTTTGTCTTTCTGGTTTAGACGCTTGCTTATTCTCTAAGCATTCAGGTAGCATATATTTGTTGAGTGACCTGGTCCATGCCAGGTCCTGTCCTGAGTCTGAGGTTGCAGGTGGGTCAGAGAGGAGACAGACACACGGACCTTCAGGGCTGGGGAGACATCTAACTTAGGACTCTGTAGCCTTTAGCTTTGGCTGTTAACTTACCACCCGAGATTTCCCTTGTACAAACACCTGCTAGTGTTCTGGAAATAATACATTCTCTCTGTTTAATCTGCTTTCATACCATGCGCTGCTCAGAGTGCTTCTGTTCTGGGTAAACACGGAAAACACCATGTAGGCTAGATTCTTCTGCAGCTTTTGGTGCTGACACTACCAGCTCATAATTTTGACCAAAGAGCTTTTGGCCTTTATTTTTCCAAGAGAAGTAATGTCACTATTAAAATACATGCTTCCATTTCTTTTTCTGGCTCAGCAAGATCGTACAGGTAAAGCCTAGTCACTTACCATATATAATGCCCAAATCAAGTTTTATTGTGGGGGATATACCTTGAGCTATTGAAACCTGTATCGCTTAGTTGAGCCAATTAATTCCAACTATTTTATTATACGAGCCTGTGTGTGTGTTTATATAGCATGTAATTTTCACCTCAGAGTTCTAATGGATTTGATGTTAACAGTCAGCTCCTCTCTGTCACCTACAGCTGGATCACAGTCATTGTTGAATAGTTGATGAGGGACTTTTTAATTTTTTTAAAGTTCTCATTCTGCCACCCAGGCTAGAGTGCAGTGGCATTGACCTCTTTGTGTCTAAGCGATTCTGCCACCTCAGCCTCCTGAGTAGCTGGGACTAAAGTGTTTGCCACCATGTCCAGATTTTTTTTCTTTTCTTTTTTTTTTTTTCAGTAGAGACAAGGTTTTGTTATGTTGCCCAAGCTGGTCTTGAACTCCTGAGCTCAAGAGATCCTTCCGCCTTGGGCTCCCAAAGTGCTGGGATTATAGGCGAGCTGCTGCTCCTGGCCAAGAAACTATTTTTAATGATATAAATTCCTTGCTGGAGAGGAAATCTGGGTAGTCATCTGCTCAGCATTTAAACTTGATTGTGAAATTGTTGTGTTACACAGAGTTGTTATTTACACAATGCTTTTATTAGATTTTTTAAAAAGGTCAGTTTTTTAGTAACCCTTACTGTCAGTTCAGTTTTTCTCATAGCCTTTTCCTTTTTTATTACCTGATTAAAAATTTTATCTTTTATTCAAGAGGGAGAGCTAGCTTTCAGTTATCAGTGTATTTAGTAATTTGCTGTCACTGGTTGCTGTAAAAAGATATGGAAGATTTAATCCTCTACTGAGATTGGCTTTACTTCGTTTGTTTCTTATTTTAGGAAGACCAACACTGTCATCTGAAGTTGGAATCATCATATGTGATATCGCTAATCCAGCCTCACTTGAAGAAATGGCTAAACAGGCAACAGTTGTCCTCAACTGTGTAGGACCAGTAAGTAATCAGCCCCTCTTTGTATCAGAACAAACAATCCATTCATTTCTAGCAAAATATTCCAGAGGACCATAAGGGCAGAGGACAGAATTGTTGGTTGAAGGCCATAACCCCATCTGGGGAGTTTTTTCTTCCTGTGAGGAGCAAATGGACATGCCCAAAGCCTCCTGAGAGGGAGTGTGACAGGCACTCTATGACACTGTCCTTAGGGAATGTGTGCTGGTTTGTTGATTGGTTACATCTGTGATTGTCAGCATTTTCTTTACTTTTTACTCTATGCCACTTCAGTAGAAATGTTTGGGTGTGTATCCCCAGTATATTATTTATAAATTATATTCTTGTAATACTGTATAAATATATATTATTTGTTAATTGTTTATTTATCAAGAAAAACTATTTCTTTTTTTTTTTTTATTGCATTTTAGGTTTTGGGGTACATGTGAAGAACATACAATATTGTTGCATAGGTACACACGTGGCAGTGTAATTTGTTGCCTTCCTCCCCTTCACCTATATCTGGCATTTCTCCCCATG
>CAUYQU010041662.1:0-50746 GCA_963574635.1 Cheracebus regulus
ACAAAGAGCACAAACTCATCATTTTTTTATGGCTGCATAGTATTCCATGGTGTATATGTGCCACATTTTCTTTGTCCATTCTATCATTAATGGGCATTTGGGTTGGCTCCAGGTCTTTGCTGTTATAGACAGTGCCTCAGAGAATATACGTGTGCATTTGTCTTTATAATAGAATGATTTATAATCCTTTGGGTATATACCCAGTAATGGGATTGCTGGGTCAAATGGAATTTCTATTTCTAGATCCTTGAGGCATCGCCACATTGTCTTCCACAGTGGTTGAACTAATTTACACTCCCACCAACAGTGTAAAAGTGTTCCTATTTCTCTACATCCTCTCCAGCATCTGTTGTCTCCAGATTTTTTAATTCTAACTGGCATGGGATGGTATCTCAATGTGGTTTTGACTTGCGTTTCTCCAATGACCAGTGGTGATGAACATTTTTTCATGACTGTTGGCCTCATATATGTCTTCTTTTTAAAAGTGTCTGTTCATATCCTTCACCCACTTCTGACTGTGTTTTTTTTTTTTTCTTGTTAATAATGTGTTTTATTTCTTTGTAGATTCTAGATATTAGCCCATTTTCAGATGGGTAGATTGCAAAAATTTTTACCATTCTGTTGGTTACTGGTTCACTCTAACCAGTTGATTGTTTCTTTTGCTGTACAGAAGCTCTTAAGTTTAATTGCAAAAATTTTTTCCTATTCTGTTGGTTGCCAGTTCACTCTAATGATTGTTTCTTTTGCTGTACAGAAGCTCTTAAGTTTAATTAGATCCCATTTGTCTATTTTGGCTTTTGTTGCCATAGCTTTTGGTGTTATAGTCATGAAGTCCTTGCCTATGCCTATGTCCTGAATGGTTTTGTCTAGGTTTTCTTCCAGGGTTTTTATGGTGTTAGGTCTTATGTTTAAATTTTCAATCCATCTGCAGTTAATTTTAGTGTAAGGTATAAGGAAGGGGTCCAGTTTCTGCTTTCTGCACATGGCTAGCCAATTTTCCCAACACTATTTATTAAACAGGGAATCCTTTCCCCATTGCTTGTTTTTGCCAGGTTTGTCAAAGATCTGATGGTTGTATATGTGTGGCACTGCTTCCAAGGCCTCTGTTCTGTTCCATTGGTCTGTATCTCTGTTTGTACCAGTACCATGCTGTTTTGATAACTGTAGCCTTGTAGTATAGCTTGAAGTCAGGTAGTGTGATGCCTCCAGCTTTGTTCTTTTTGCTTAGGATTGTCTTGGCTATGCGGGCTCTCTTTTGGTTCTATATGAAGTTTAAAGTGGTTTTTTCCAGTTCTGTGAAGAAGGTCAATGGTAGCTTGTTGGGGATAGCGTTGAATCTATAAATTACTTTGGGCAGTATGGCCATTTTCACGATACTGATTCTTCCTAACCATGAGCATGGAATGTTTTTCTGTTTGTGTCCTCTCTTATTTCCTTGATCAGTGGTTTGTAGTTCTCTTGAAGTGGTCCTTTACATCCTTTGTTAGTTGTATTCCTAGGTATTTTTTCTTTGTAGCAGTTGTGAATGGGTGTTCGCTCTTGATTTGGTTCTCTGTTTGTTATTGGTGTATATGAATGCTTGTGATTTCTGCACATTGATTTTGTATCCTGAGACTTTGCTGAAGTTGCTTTAGTTTAAGGAGATTTTGGGCTGAGATGATGGGGTCTTCTAAATATACAATCATGTCATCTGCAGATAGAGACAATTTGACTTCCTCTTTTCCTAATTGAATACCGTTTATTTCATTTTCTTGCCTGATTGCTCTGGCTAGAACTTCCAATACTATATTGAATAGGAGTGGTGAGAGAGGGCATCCTTGTCTAGTGCCAGATTTCAAAGAGAATTGTTCCAGCTTTTGCCCATTCAGGGTGATATTGGCTGTGGGCTTGTCAAAAATAGCTTTTATTATTTTGTGATACACTTCATTGTTACCTAGTTTATTGAGGGTTTTTAGCATAAAAGGCTGTTGAATTTTGTCAAACGCCTTCTCTTCATCTATTGAGATAATCATGTGATTTTTGTCTTTGGTTCTGTTTATGTGATGGATTACATTTATAGACTGGCATATGTTGAACCAGCCTTGCAGCCCCAGGATGAAGCCTACTTGATCATGATGGATAAGCTTTTTGATGGGCTGTTGCATTTGGCTTGCCAGTATTTTATTGAAGATTTTTGCATCTGTGTTCATCATATTGGCCTGAAGTTAGTTTTTTAGTTTAGTCTCTGCTGGATTTTGCTATCAGGATAATGTTGGTCTCATCAAATGAGTTAGGGGAGATTCCCTGTTTTTGTATTGTTTGGAATAGTGAATGGTACCACTCCTCTTTGTACGTCTGGTAGAATTCGGCTGTGAACCCATCTGGACCTGGACCTTTTTTTTGGTCGGTAGGCTGTTAATTGCCACCTCAACTTCAGCCCTTGTTACTGATCTATTCAGGGTTTCAACTTCTTCCTGGTTTCATCTTGGGTGGTGCAAGTGTCCAGGAATTTATCCATTTCTTCCATATTTATTGGTTTATGTGCATGGAGTTGTTTGTAGTAATCTCTGATGGTAGTTTATTTCTGTGGAATCAGTGGTGATTATCCCCTTTATCGTTTTTTATTGCATCTATTTGATTCTTCTCTCTTTTCTTTTTTATTGGTCTGGCTATCTATCTATTTTGTTGATTTTTTTAAAAAACCAGCTCCTGGATTTACTGATTTTTTGAAGAGTTTTTTTGTGTCTCTGTCTCCTTCAATTCTGCTCTGATCTTAGTTATTTCTTGTCTTCTGCTAGCTTTTGAGGTTTTTGATCTTGCTCCTCTAGCTTTTTCAATTTTGACGATAGGGTTTCGATTTTAGATCTTTCCTCACTTCTCATGTGGACATTTATTACTATAAATTTCCCTCTAGACACTGCCTTAAATGTGTCCCTGAGATTCTGGTACGTTGTGTCTTCGTTCTCATTGGTTTCGAAGAACATCTTTATTTCTGCCTTCATTTCATTGTTTATCCAGTCGACATTCAGGAGCCAGTTGTTCAGTTTCCATGTAATTGTGTGGTTTTGAGTGAGTTTCTTAATCCTGAGTTCTAATTTGATTGCACTGTGGTCTGAGAGACTGTTATGATTTCCGTTCTTTTGCATTTCCTGAGGAGTGATTGACTTCCAATTATGTGGTCAATTTTAGAGTAAGTGCGAGGTGGTGCTGAGAAGAATGTGTATGCTGTGGATTTGGGGTGGAGAGTTCTGTAGATGTTACTAGGTCCACTTGGTCCAGATCTGTGTTCAAGTCCTGGATATCCTTGTTGATTTTCTGTCTCATTGATCTGTCTAATATTGACAGTATTAAAGTCTCCCACTATTATTGTACGGGAATCTAAGTGTCTTTGTAGGTCATTAAGAACTTGCTTTATGTATCTGGGTGCTCCTTTATTGGGTGCATATGTATTTAGGATAGTTAGCTCTTCTTGTTGCATTGATCCTTTTACATAATGCCCTTCTTTGTCTCTTTTGGTCTTTGTTGGTTTAAAGTCCATTTTATCAGAGACTAGGATTCCAACCCCTCCTTTTTTTGCTCTCCATTTGCTTGGCAAATCGTCTTCCATCCCTTTATTTTGAGTCTATGCACATGAGATGGGTCTCCTGAATATAGCACACTGATGGGTCTTGACTTGTTATCCAGTTTGCCAGTCTGTGTCTTTTGATTGGGATATTTAGGCCATTTACATTTAACGTTAATGTTGTTGTGTGTGAATTCGATCCTGCCATTTTGTTAACTGGCTGGTTGTTTTCCCCATTAGTTAACCCAGTTTTCTCATTGTGTCGTTGGTCTTTACCATTTGGTACATTCTTGCAGTGGCTGGTACTGGTTGTTGCTTTTAGTATTTATAGTGCTTCCTTCAGGAGCTCTTGTAAGGCAGGTCTGGTGGTGACAAAATCTCTCAGTAATTGCTTGTCCGTAAAGGATTTTATTTCTCCTTCACTTATGAAGCTTAGTTTGGCTAGATATGAAATTCTGAGTTGAAAGTTCTTTTCTTCAAGGATGTTGAATATTGGCCCCCACTCTCTTGTGGCTTGTAGCTGAGAGATCTGCAATCAGTCTGATGGGCTTCCCTTTGTGGGTGACCCGACCTTTCTCTCTGGCTGTCTTTAGCATTTTTTCCTTCGTTTCAACCCTGGTGAATTTCACGATTATGTGCCTTAGGGTTGCTCTTCTTGAGGAGTATCTTTGTGGTGTTCTCTGTATTTCCTGTATTTGAATGTTGGCCTGCATTGCTAGGTTGGGGAAGTTCTCCTGGATAATATCCTGAAGTGTTTCCAGCTTGGATTCATTCTCCCCGTCACCTTCAGGTACACCAATGAAGTGTAGATTAAGTCTTTTCACATAATCTCATATTTCTTGGAGGCTTTGTTCATTTCTTTTCACTCTTTCTCTTTTCTTACCTTCTCATTTTATTTCATTGAGTTGATCTTTAATCTCTGATACCCTTTCTTATGCTTTATTGATTTGGCTATTGAAAGTTGTGTAAGCTTCGTGAGGTTCTTGTGCTGTGTTTTTGAGCTCCGTCAAGTCGTTTATGTTCTTCTCTAAGCTGGTTATTCTAGTTAGCATTTCGTCTAACCATTTTTTTTAAAAGGTTTTTAGTGTCTTTGCATTGGGTTAGAACATGTTCCTTTAGCTCAGAGAAGTTTGTTATTACCCATCTTCTGACACCTGCTTCTGTGAATTCATCAAACTCATTCTCCCTCCTGTTTTGTTCCCTTGATGGTGAGGAGTTGTGATCCCTGGGAGGAGGAGAGGCTTTCTGGTCTTTGATGATTTCATCCTTTTTGCGCTGGTTTCCTCACATCTTCGTGTGTTTATCTACCTTTGATCTTTGAAGTTGGTGATTTCAGATGAGATCTCTGAGTGGACGTCCTTTCTGTTGATGTTGAAGCTATTTCTTTTTGTTTTTTAGTTTTCTTTCTAACAGGCCCCTCTGGTGTGTGAGGCTTTTTGTTTTTGGTTATACAGGAGTCAGGGAGCCACTTGAGGAGGCAGTCTGTCCCTTGTCTGCCTCTCAGGCACTGCTGGGCTGCCTCAGATTCAGCCTGACTGCTGTGTAGGCTTCTTTTGGCTTTTATTTACACAGGTGAGATTAGACCCACCTTCACATGGCAGATGCCCTTCCCCCCACCAAGCTCGATCATCTTGGGTCAAGCTTGAACTGATGTGCTGGCTGCAAAACTCTCAAGTGAGAGGGCTTCAGTTTGCTGGTCTTTGTTGGGGTGGGACCTGCCAAGCCATATCACCTTGTCTTCCTGCTTTCAACTCTCCCTCTTTCTGGGGGGTGGGTAGATCTGTCCTGCAAGAACTCTTGGTGCTAGCCAGAGAGGTTGGCTAGCAAAAGTTCTTGGTGCAAGCCAAAGAACTTGGTCCTCCAGTTCTTGCCAACAACTCGCAACACCAGGCAGGCCAGAGCTATAGCTCAGATCTGTGCTGGCAACTCGCCATGCTTCTCAGCCTAGCGGCGTTCTCCCAGACTGTGGGTTTCAAGGGGTATGGGAGAAGTGCAGTATCTGAACCAGAGTGCCAAGGGGGTAAAGTCCCTGACCAGAGGATCAGGGACTTCCCCTGTGAGGCACATCCCACCCTGCCTTAGTTTGCCCTTCCTGGGCTACACCCACTGTCCAGCCAGTCCCATTGAAATGAACCTGGTACCTGGGTTGAAATGTAGAGATCACTCATCTTCTGCATTTCTCTCCCTGGGACCTGTGCTCCAGAGCTGTTCCTGTTCGGCCATCTTGGCGGAAGTCCTCCTCTCTTTTTTGAGATCTGCTAGGATGTTGTATTTAAAAATATGTATTTGTAGTAATCATTGAGGCCCACAGTAAGGTACTTTTCTCCATAGAGAGCTTGCTTATATCAGGTATGCATAGGCACCGATCCAGGAACCACCTTATAACAAGCTTAAGATATGATGTTCCCTCTAGTAGGGTTTTAATTCCTCCCTGGATCCTCTACTCCCCAATTACTCTTACCATTAGGGTGTATCCCTCTTCATAAGGTGGGAACCTTATGAAGAGAGCTTCCTATTAGACTTTTTGTCTTGTGAGAGCCCTGGGCTTTGGTTGAACCACTGCATTCCAGCCTGGGCGACAAGGCAAGACCCTGTCTCTCAAAAAACAATTTTTTTAAAAAGGATGAGTGTGTGTGTTTAATTCATTCTCTTTAGTTGTCCTCAGTAAGAGTTGATCCCCTAGCCTACCATGCATGGAAACAGGAAAATTGCCTGCAAAAATGTTGATTTTTATACTTTGAAAACTAGGAAGCTGTCTGGGCATTTTGCTTTGTGACTTGCATTAGAGTTCTCCAGAAACATAGAGGCAATAAGAATATATAGATATATAGGCATACGAGAGAGGATGTTATTAGAAGAATTGGCTCACATGATTATGAAGGCTAAGAATTCCACGATAGGTGGTCTGCGAGCTGGAGACCCAGGGGTGCCAGTAACACGGCTCAGTCTAAGTCCAGAAGCCTGAAAACCCACCCTGGTGTAAGTCCTGGTATCGTAATGTAGAGAAGAGTGTATCCCAGCTCTAGGAGAGGGGAAGTACTTTTTTTCTCTCTCTCTCTCTTTTTTTTCCTCCTATCCAGGTCCCCAGCTGATTGGATGATGCCCACCCAAATTGAAGGTGGGGCTTCCCTACTTAGCCCACTGACTCATAGTTAGTCTTCTCTGGAAACACCCTTCCAGATCACAGACACCCAGAAGTAATGCCTTACCAGTTCTCTAGGTATTCCTTAATCCAGTCAAGTTGACACCTAAAATTAACCATCACATGACCTCTGCAGTAGAACTATTAGTGTGCAAAGTAGAGAAAGGAAAATAAAGAATTGCAAAGGTTGTGAATTAATGATATTGTTTATTTTTAAAGCACAAATGGTAACAGCCGAGTAAACTAAGAGACTCTAAATCAGATATAAAAAGGTTGCTGACCTCCTGTGCAAAAAAAAGCACATCATGTGCTTTTTTAAACCTGCTGCCACATTGCATGTGGCATCCAATGATGTGTTTCTTATAGGCAATAACAAAATGTGCCAGTTTTTGGTCATTTTAGGGTACAAAATTATAGGTCTTTAAAATTCTTAGCTTGCTTTAAAGTGTTGTGCTTTGCAATTTCTTGTTTTAATGTTTTCCATCTGAATAATTCCTGTGCATACTCCATAAATATTTGTTGAATGAATGATGAATTGGTGATGGTTTAAATACCCTTCAATGTCTGTAGACCACCATGGCTTAATTCTTTCAAGCACTGATCAATTGAGATTGTAATGGTCTGTTTTCTTTGTCTGAGGGCAGAGATACTTTCTCTTTATTCTCTAGAGCCTAGAGAAAGAATACCTTCCTGGCAGTCAGGCACACATTTCCTGGTATGTAGTAAACCTTCGGTAAATGCTTACAGTATAAGCATACAGCTGTTGACTTGAAGAGAGAATTTAACAGTAAGTATGGACATTTGAAATAAGTAATTCAGATAACATTAGTTACTTGTGCTGTTTTGTATTTATTTGGCCTTCTAGTCAGTGCCACTTTTGTAAAGGGAAATGGGCAAGTTTGACTGAATTTTTCTCTTTGCTATAGCAAGGCAGAAAAGTATACACATTTAAGCTCCCCCTGAGTTGCACAAGTCTTGTTTATCTCTTACCAGTTTATGTTGCCTGATTGCTTGGGAAAAGAATTCATTCTCTGCAGCAATGCATAAAAGGTGTTTTCCTATGTAGCTGCTTTTCCTCTATAAACAAGCAGTCCTAAACTATGCAGTTGGTGCAATCTAAGCACATTCCTCATTCTTTATTGTAGAAATCTTTGTCCTGTCTGGATGATTATAAGATTTTGTTCATTTGCTATGGTTCATTTAAGGATGAGAGGGAGTTCTTTTTTTTTTTTTTTTTTTTTTTTTTAAGATGGAGACTTACTAAACATTAAGGTTAAAAAGAACTATGTGGCTGGGCATGGTAGCTCATGCCTGTAATCCCAGCACTTTGGGAGGCCAAGGCAGGCAGATCACAAGGTCAGAAGTTTGAGACCAGCCTGGCCAATATGGTAAAACCCCATCTCTACTTAAAGTACAAAAATTAGCCGGGCATGGTGGCGCATGCCCGTAGTCCCAGCTACTTGGGAGGCCGAGGCAGGAGAATTGCTTGAACCTGGGAGGCAAAGGTTGCAGTGAGCCAAGATCATGCCACTGTACTCCAGCCTGGGTGACAGAGCAAGACTCCATCTCAAAAACAAAAAAAACTAATTGTATTGCAGTTGAAAAATTGACTTAAAGTTCTAGAATGATCTTTTCCATTCTAGAACCATAATGTATTAATGTTAAAAATACATTAACAGAAATGACTAAGCATACTTGATTGTATAGTTTCTGGTATTATACTGTAACTAAGCCTCTGGTTTTCTTTTTAGTTGCCAAATTGAAAAATAACAACTGAACATAAGAGATTAGAGGGAGGGGCTGGCTGAGGGCAAGAGGAGTTTTTATGGAAATTAATTCTACTATATTCAGTATATATCAGTAAACTTATTATTTTGGCAGTGCACAATTTATCCTTATGGTTTAGTGGCATTTTCTTTTCATTTACTTATACTTTATCAAAGAATAGGTCATGCAGACCCATGCAATTGGCTTTGATGTGGTCTGACTTCAGTAGGGAAAAATTATTGACATGATACTTTTTCAGTAGCTGATTAATTGGCTTCATTTAGTCTAAAAATTGAGCATACAAGACTTAGCCATGTCTTCAAAGTCATTCTGAAGGCGTTTAGGTAGATGTAGTGGTCTGAAATGGTTAGCGACTAAAGTTACAACTCCTTTTATGCAATTACATGGAAACAGTAAGGACTAAGTAAGACAAATAGAACTTAATAAGAAAGGTAATGCTCATGCATTAATGGCTCACTGCAACCTTGACCTCCCAGGCTCAGGTGATCCTCCCACCTCAGCCTACCGAGTACCTGGAACCACAGTTTTACCCCACTACATCCAGCTCATTTTTATGTTATTTGTAGAGAGGAGGTCTTGTTACATTGCCCAGGGTGGTCTCAAACTCCTGAGCTCAAGTGATCCTCCCATCTCAGCCTCCCAGAGTGCTGGGATTATAGGCATGAGTCAACACGCTTGGCTTCACATCCCCTTTTTATCACCATCCCTTAAACCCTCAATCCCTTAGAACCCTTTTATCTATATGAAGTTACAGAGTCACAATTGAAGGAACCCTGTTTTATTTTCCCTTGTAATTAATGAAGGCCAACCATTTGAAATTCATGTAAATACCTTTCTTACTATAAGCAGATTATTTGGTATGCATGGCAGTAAGGTGAAGCACCTCTTTTAGGGGTACTGCAAAAACAGTTAGCTTGTTGTCTTCCCAGTGGAGAATTAAATCTGCTAGTTCATAAATTAGGTCCCAGTTGATGAGCCCCAAAGCAGTAAGGGTCGTTCAGACAAGTACTCGAGAATCTCAAGAGTTTCATTAGTAATTAGTCTTCCACTCCTCACAGAGGATGCCAGGGCCTTGAGAGAGCAGAATAAGACTGGGTGATAAGAATGTATATCGACTAGTAAATAGGAGTTCAATATTCTCCATATGTCAGATGGCTTCCAGGGAGGAATGAGGACTCATTTTGTAATGTCATGTCTACTCATGAGTTAGCCCTCAGGGGTTAACTCGGGCTGGGAGTTAACCACAACTATAATTTCTTTATTTTAAAGAATGAAGATTCCCAGCCTGTTAGGTTTCTGCTCGTTAGCTTTCACTAAGGAACTAGGGGATGTGTTTGGTGTTTCTAAGCCCTTTCTGGAAGATCGTCTCACTTCATCTTCCCTTCAGTCTGCAAGCGCAGTTAGATGAGTTTTATAAGGTTGAACCAAAGCTGGGAGAAGCCCAACAGAGAGATCACTTCTTAAGCTATAGGGAAAGAGCTGCGAGATCCACAGATGAAGGCTGTCTTATAGGTAGGTATAAAATGTTAACCAGTAAAGTGACTTTAGAGGTATGTAGAGACTAAAGAGAAAGATACTGTTTCTGTCCGAGGAGAGGCTGAGAATTTAAAAGTTTAGTATATTAAAAGTCATAAACTTCTGGGGACAGTATTTCTGTTGGGTTCACGCTGTTGTTTTTACTATTTTGGCTGTATTCATAACAACAATTTTACTGTTTTCCTAGTGTCTTTCACTGCTGTCAATGCAGGCATAGTAGTCACAGAAAGTCACCAATCCTACAACATACGTGACTTGTTTCTTTGGGAAGAAGAAAAATTATAAGAAAACATTTGGTTTTTTTGCATGTATTTTTGTGTGTGTTTATACTTTTAACTGATTTTAAGTGAAAATAAATTAGATTAATGTCACCCAGGTTTTATAAAACCAAAGAAATAATTAGAAATGATTTTAAAGACTTGGTACTCGAATGACTGCTGTTTTCTGGTCATTAGTATATTTATGGAACCTCAGAAGGTTTGAGTTGAACAGAGGCAAGTTACAGGAGTTTTTTGGGTGGGAGAATTCATAAGTCAGCATGTGAATCTTTTGATCTCATGTATTTGGAGTAGAGTATGGTTAATTGTGTTTGTCATTACTCTCCATCGCAGTATTTTGCTATTCTTCTGAAAGCCCTTAGCTACTGACACCATGGGCATAAGGAGATATCTTTTCTGGCTTCTCTTTGGGTGTGGTAGCTAAGTTACAGCTTAAATACAGCCTTGGAAAGATGAGCAGTTTGTAAGCAACAAAAATAAAAATAGTACAGATATGATAACAAATGTATCATCAGCAAACAAAATAACCCAACCAAAAAATAGACAAAGGCTTTGAATAGCCATTTCTTCAGAGAAAATATACAAATGGCCAATAAGCACATGAAAAGATGCTCAAAATCATTAATCATTAGGGAAATGCAAATTAAAATCACAATCAATGGAATACCACTTTGTACTCATTAAGATGGCTATTAATTTAAAAAAAAAGAAGAAGAAGAAGAAAAGAAGACCAGAAAATAGGCCAGGCACAGCCTATTTTGAGAACACTTTGGGGGAGGCCAAGGTGGGAGGATCCCTTGAGGCCAGGAGTTCAAGAACAGGCTGGGCATAAACAAGACCCCTGGCTCTATAAAAACAAACAGGTCGGGCGCGGTGGTTTGCACCTGTAATCTCAGCACTTTGGGAGGCCAAAGCAGGTGTATCACAAGGTCGAGATCGAGACCATCTGGCCAACATGGTGAAACCTCATCTCTACTAAAAATATAAAAATTAGCTGGGCATGGTGGCGCACGCCTGTAATCCCAGCTACTTGGGAGGTTGAGGTAGGAGAATCACTTGAACCTGGGAGATAGAGGTTGCAGTGAGCCAAGATCATGCCACTGCACTCCATCCTGGCAACAGAGTGAGACTTCGTCAACAAACAAGGAAAAAACAGACAATAACAAGTGTTGGTAAGGATATAGAGAGGTTGTAACCTGTTGGGGAGAATGTAAAATGATAGAATTGCTGTGGAAAACAATATGCTGGTTCCTCAAAAAATTAGACATAGAATCACTACATGGTCCAGCAATTCCACTTCTGGATATATACCCAAAAGATTTGAAAGCAGGGTCTCAAACAGGTATTTGTACACCTATATCCATAGCAGCATTATTTACAATAGCCAAACTGGAAGCAACCCAAGAACCCAAGTGTCCATCAGCAGATAAATGGATAAGCAGAATGTGTGTGTGTGTGTGTGTATGTGTGTATGTATGTATATGTATGTGTGTGTGTGTGTGTGTGTGTGTGTGTGTGTATGTATGTGTATATATGTATGGTGCCTTACCATTCAGCCTTTAAAAGGACTGGAATTCTAACACATGCTACAATATGGATGAACCTTGAAGACATTATGCTAAATCAAATAAGTGAAACAAAAGAAAAATATTGTCTGATTCCATTTATATGAGGTTCCTAGAATAGTCAACTCAGACAGAAAATAGAATAGTGGTTGCAGAGAGTTAGGGGGAGGGAAATTAATGTTTAGTGGATATGTAGTTTTAGTTTGGGATAGTAAAAATTTATAGAAATGGAAGATCTGGTGATAATTGCATAAGAATGTGAATATACATAATGCAACTGAACTTTATGTTTAAATGTGAATAAAATGTAATTTTTTTTTTTTTTAGATGAGGTCTCACTCCTGTTACCCAGGCTGGAGTGCAGTGGTACAATCATAGCTCACTGTAGCCTCAACTTTTGGGCTCAAGTGATTCTCCCACCTCAGCCTCCCAGGTAGCTGGGACCATAGGCACACACTACCACACCTGGCTAATTTTTTGTATTTTCAGTAGAGACAGAGTTTCGCCATGTTGCCTAGACTGGTTGTGAACTCCTGGGTTCAAGTGATCCACCCTCTTTGGCCTCCCAAAGTGAGCCACTGTGCCTGGCCATAAAGTTTATGTTGTGTATATTTTACCACAATTTTTTTTAACCACAATTTTAAAAAATGTTTCAACAAGCCAAGCATAGTGGCTCACTCCTATAATCACTGTACTTTGGGAGGCTGAGGTGGGAGAATCACTTGAACCCAGGATTTTGAGACCAGCCAGGGCAACATAGGGAGATCCCATCTTTACAAAAAAATATATTTTTTTAAATTAGCCAGGCGTGGGCTACCACGCCTGTGGTTCTAACTACTTGGGAGGCAGAGGTGGGAGGATTGCTTGAGCCTGGAAGGTCAAGGCTGCAGTGAGCTGTGATCACACCACTGCACTCTAACCTGAGCTACAGAGTGAGACCTTGTCTCAAACAAAAATGTTTTAACAAAAAATAAAAATAGTACAAAGGGTATCTCTATCCCCTTTGCCCAAATTTATCTATTGTAATATTTTACCCAACTTGTTTTATCATTTGTGAATGTGCTATCATGTCTGCTCTATAATATATGCACATGTAAACACTTGTGGTTACACTTTTTTTCTGAATCATTTTAGGGTAGATTATATGCATCTTGGCTGTTTACTTCTAATTCAGGAAAGTTTCTTAAGAATAGATATATTCTCTTAACTACTGTGATTATATACCAACTTCACAAATTTACATCGATACAATAATTTAATACCATTAAATTCCAGTTCTGTCAATACTGTTTTTTATAGCATCCCTACCCCCACCTCCTGTAAGACAGGATACAGTCTGGAATAGAGTATTATTGCATTTATGCAGTGTCTCTTTAGCCTCCATTTGTCTTTTATGATATGAACATGTTTTAGGAGTATAGTACCCCTTCCCCCTTTTAAAGTAGATACTTGCTCTTTTTCTGAATGTTTCCTAGTAATTGAATTAAAGTCATGACTGGGCACGGTGGCTCACACTTGTAATCCCAGCACTTTGGGAGGCTGAGGTGGGAGGATTGTTTGAGCCTAGGAGTTCAAGACCAGCATGGGCAACATGGTGAAACCCGGCCTCTACTGAAAATACAAAAAATTAGCTGAGTGTGATGCGGGGACTTGTCATCCCAGCTACCTGGGAGGCTGAGGTGGGAGAATCATCTGAGCCCGGGAAGTTGAAGCTTCAGTGAGCCATGATCACACCACTGCACTCTGGCCTGGGAAGACCCTATCTTAATATACATACATACATACACACACATATACAGATTGAAGTTATGCAGTTTCAGCCAGAAAACTGCTAAGTGTTGTGTCCTCCTCAGGTTATCACAACTGGAGACTCAATACAGTTTCTTTTCTTACTTTTTTTTGGAGATGGAGTTTTGCTCTTATTGCCCAGGCTGGAGTGCAATGGCTTGATCTTGGCTCACGGCAACCTCCACCTCCTGGGTTCAAGTGATTCTCCTGCCTCAGCCTCCTGAGTAGCTGGGATTACAGACATGTGCCACTATGCCCAGCTAATTTTTTTTTTTTTTTTTTTTGGTAGAGACAGGGTTGCTCCATGTTGGTCAGGCTCGTCTCAAACTCCCAAACTCAGGTTATCCCCCTCTGCCTCGGCCTCCCGGAGTGCTGGGATTACCTGTGTCCAGCCTCTTCTCAGTTTCTCTGACTCCTCCGCTTCTGGTCTTTCATCAGCCTTTCCTGACATTTACTCATAGTATTCAACAGGATGGCTAGGAAGCAATGAGGTATAGCTGAGGCTGGGTCAGCTAGGTCTGTCCTGTTTAACTCGGTCTGTCCTGTTCAACACACACACCTTAATTTCATTAAGCTCTGTTCATTTTAATTTCCTAGTAAGATTGAGAATTACAGGACAGCTTTAAATTTCTCAAAACAGTAGAATATTCTGCAGGTTATCATTTTATTAAAATGACTAAATAAGGTAAACTATACTCCTCTAGCTAAACTGACTATAATACACAATGTATAAATATTTAGGATTGAGGAAGATCGACTGCCACCACAAGAACTCTCTGTGCTGAGTTTAAACTCCTATTTTAGCTGACTTCCCACTTTTCTCTTTCTTAGTAAGCCAGTTAGTTCCTCTTTTTTCTCTTTTCCTATTTCTCAAGCTTTGGACTCCTGTAACACTGACACTGTATCTTGCATTAAAAGCATTTCCTAGAGTTTCTTTCCTATCCTTCAATTCACTTCTCAAATGAATTCACCTAATAGTACTTCCAGTTACTGGACTACGCAGGAAACTTATCAGGTATCTCCATTCTCATGGCCATCAGTGAGTCACATTATTTTTGGTCTTTATTTCTGAGTGAATTTTAGAATTTTTTTCATCCATTGTGTGTTCTAGGACCTTTCTTGATTCTTAAAACATTTACTTTTTTTACTCCTTTTTTTTTTTATTTTTCTGTACCATAATTTATTTCCTCTTCAGGGCTGGTTTTTGCTTTTATTTTCTGCTTCCATTTGATTGCCCTTGGTTTTCTCCCACTTTTATTTTTATTGCATTGTAGAGCCATTATCAACACTTTCCAATCAAAATAAAAATGCAAATGTTCATAAAGTATATTCTTTAGACTGCTATTTCCACCTACTTAAAAAAAATCCCATGCTTATAGATAAGAATGTCTCAAAAATGGCACTGTTGACACTTTAGACCAAATAATTCCTTGTTAGAGAGGGCTGTCCTCTGCACTGCAGGAGGTTTAGCAGCGTCCTCGGTCTCAACCCTCTAGATGCCAACTGCTCTCCCTCCCGCTACAAAACATGCGCAACATTTAGTGGCAACTAAAAATATCTTTGGGCATTGGAAAATGTTCCCTGGAGGACAATATTGCCCCAGGCAAGAGCCATTGCTACAGTGGCTAGTAAGTCTAGCTTATTGGACCTAATTTGTTAGGGAGTTAAGGAGGGCCACAGAATTTTGCCTTAAAACATTTATTTCACTTCTCTGGGCTTTCAGTTTCTTAATCTGTAAAATGGGGTGTAAAAAAATTATCTTACCTGGCTCAAAGAATTATTTTGAGGATCCAACACAATAATTAGGGTAAAATCTCACTGTAAACAATGCAGTCTCAAAATATCAGTTCTTCCTCTAGCTTTCTTTTTCCTTTTGTATTATGAGAGAGAATAGGAAAGAAAAGTCTTAAAATTAACTTGGATCAGACACTGTAGTCTTCTATTTAGGGGGAAAAAACTGTCCCAGTTGGCAGGTTAACTAGACTGCCCACCCATTCCTCATTCCTTCCTTTTCTAATTTCCCAGACTGTGGAAAATAAAATAAAAAAACCTTAAAAAAAAAAAGCTTTATTTCCATTGGAAAATGTAGAACTCCCAGTGTTCCCTTGGGCTTTCTAATCCCTCTTGTCCAACATGATTAGTATGGCAAGAACCAGAAAGAGTTATGTTTATGATGGCTCAAAGTTGAAATGTCATCTTTTAAGCACTGGTATTATTTTTATATGGAGCAAATAGGTTGACAGTAATTATTATGTACTATTCACAGCACTATAGGCCTAAAACATTTAGTGTATAAATATTTTAATGTCTGAGTTTTATCACATTCCCATAAAATGCAAAGAAAAGAAAAAACATGCATAGCATAAAGAAGATATACTTAACTTCTTTCAGGGTAATGAGGTCCAAAAGCAAGATCCCTGGAAATTTGGTTCTCTCATGGGGTACTCTTTATTACAAAGAGAAAGACAGGTGCCACTTAGCAAGAAAAGAAATCCAATTCTCTGCCTCTCATTTATGCCCTTACTCATGTTGTACTGAAATTCACTTGCCACTTTAGCTAAGTGACCCCCTTAAATAATCTCATTTACACCTACACACATTTTTTTAACTTGGTCTGGTTTTCTTATACCAATATGTGTTGTTTATACATGTAAGTTGCTGAGCTTTTCATACAATAGGGATAATTTCAAGACCATAATGATACCCCCTGAAATAAATTATTTAATATATTTTTTGAAAAAAGAAGTAAAGAAACTCTTCTGGGTAATTGATGTGAGGTAACTACAGCATCGGTTGTATATTCATTTTACTCCAATGTATGCAATTATCCACTCAGCCTGTACCCATTAATATTATTTTTCTTCCTAAGCTGGAAGTATTTAAAGCCATTAGAAAATAATCCAAAGAATTCTATTTGCTGAATAAATTTTAATTTGCATGGCACCAGGAATTTTTTATTAATGGGAAATAAATTATTGCAATCTTTGGGAAGGAGACAAGTTAATAGCTTTGTGAAAAGGAATGGAGAGAAAATGATCTTGAAAAGGTCAGGTCTCCTGTCACAGTGTCTTTATGCACAATTAAAACAAGTCAAGAAAGTGGCTATATAATCAGGACCATGAATATGCATTATATCCTAATGAGAGTGTGAAGATGTAGCAGGCTTAGTGCTAAAGTCATGGTGGGGTGGTGACATAAAAATGGTAATTTGTGATGTAGTATTTAACTGTGTTTCTCTTTCTTATGGAAAACTTAACTCTTTAGTAGCTAGCTAGTCCATACGCTTGGTGTATTTAGTCTCTACTTTTCACAGAACAACAACAAATTTAGAGGATAATTGTGTCAATTCTGTGAGAGTGAGAGAGAGGAAGAAAGAGAGAGAAATAGCCAAATAATACATACTATTATGCATGAAATAATTGATGGACTGAATTTTTTATTTTATCACCAATTGCTTTGATCTTTTAGACAGTTGGGTTTGTGTGTATCTGAGCATGTGTATAAATACATTTTAATTCAAAAGGAAATCCTTTACCAATCATATTCTGAGCTATCCATGTTGGCTTTATTTTGCTGTCCTCTCCTTTATTCTATTCCCCCAGGATACTGTATGAATTTCTAACAAATGATAGAGGGAAAATAGCATCATGCTTTGATGGAATTTTAAAAATCATGAGCAGTTTTTATCTTGAGCACCCTATTGCAGGGTATATTGTTTATGAGTGCTCTTTCTGTAAGAAAAGCCTCTCCTGATGTAGAAATGACATTACGAGAAATAACTGGCTGCATCAAGAAGTTAACTTAAGTTCTTAAGTGGTCAATTACCTCTGGGTAATGGCTGCTTCACTGGGTCATATTGCTGCTGCACTGTATGCTATTGAGTCATTTCTGGCTATTCTACATTTTAATTGAAAAGCAGTATGAACATTCTGATTCAGTGGTCATTTAATAAAAGATAATAATCACTGAACAATGATTCTGATTAGCTAATGGCAATTTAAAGGTTTATAGAACCTTTCACAATTCTGCCTGCTTATTCCAGAATATTAATAGAAGACCTTGAACTAATAGAATTTCTGTTCTTATCTTGATAGGAAGAGGAAAATTTTGAAAAACAGTAGGAGTTTCTCCTCTCGCATCTTTGATAGCATGGCTGACATATACTATAAATTGATAACTCTGAATGTCTTGACAATCAGAACCAACATGAGAGGAGCCTTTGTCTATTTAGCTTTGCTAGATGTGAACACCAGTCATCACCAGCTTGGTTCCATTTTTCAAAAAATTGTTTCACTGTTTCTGCCTAGTATCTCAGCGTATACTTTCTAGTAAGTGTGGGACGATACCTCTAGAGCTGTGTGAGGCAGATACTGGGGGCCAGTCTTTCTCATAAATAATATTGAAACCTACCAGCATGCTATGACTTTAAAACAAATCAACCTTCCCCCTAATCTGTCCTTCACCATTCTCTTATTAATGAACTTCAACAATTAGAGATTAATTCATTTGGCTGTTAACATGAATGGCTGTTAAGAATAACAATGTGTGGTATAAAATGCTACAGAGAATTCAGAAAGTTAGAGCTTAGGGTACTGAAAGGCAAGTTTCATTCCCTTATTATTTTCCCAAAGGCCAGCCTTGAACACAGTCTAAATTATATAACACTATGTACTGCACTGCTTTCCTGATGTAAGACTTAAACATGCTTAGGAAAAAATATTCCCTTCCATGTCATCAGTCCTATTTTTGCTTTACATTAATTATTAAGTATACATTGCTAACTCTAGGACCAACGAGCATGAGGATCAGGAGACTGGAAACAAAAGAAGTGTCTACACTGGGACAGGGTTTGAAATTGAATTCATCCCTAGAAGTAGAGTAAATTGAATATAATTTGGGGGCAGTGATATTAGACAAACATACAGCTGCAATATTCACTAGGCAAGGTAAAATATAGCTTACTAATATTTGAGTATTTAAATATAATATAAAAACATTATCTAGATGTAGTATCATGAACCCACCCCCCCAAAATGGAAAATGTATTCAATAATCCAAAGACCACTTACATTGACAAGCTCTGTTGTACAGCACACGTGAGCTTTAAATGTAAGAGAGACCCCCTAAACTCTTGGTCAGTGCCAATTAATAATTTATTCATACTATTATGTATGAAATAATTGATGGACTGAATTTGGCTTTTATAATAAAACTGGACAAAAGTATCATTAACTTGTTTTTCTTTTACTCAAAAGTTGGCTTTTGTGGGCCATTTTGGAAAGTTTGTATACATTTATGAATTTTGAATCATTTAACACTGAGTTTAATTTCAGTTCTTAGGTTTAGTTTAATTTCAATTGTGTTTTTTGTAGCTTGTGGCTTAGGCAAGATGATTAAAATTGGAGCTCAGATTATCTCCTTAACCAAGAAGAAGTAACTCTTCAGCAACCATGAAGAGTTTACATACTGTTAACTCTTCACAGAGTGGCAACAGTATGTAAAGGCCTTAACAGGGTATATATTCGATAACACCAAATTAATAAAAGTTAGTTTTTCTTTTTTATCTTAGTGCAGTGAAGGTGAGAGGTAAGACACTTAGCTCCATTGCCAGGGACATTTCTTATTTACCAGGTTAACCACAGTGATCTGATTGAAGGTAGAGCTCAATGGAACAATTGCAACTCTTCCAATGCTGGGGTTCCCCAGGAAGAGGCAAGAATAGAAAGTTTCTGACAACTTTCTCACTTCCGCACTGCGAGAGATGAGGCCAGAAGGCAGGGGCCTTGAATCAACAAAGGAACAAGACTAGGGACTACCTGGAAGCCATAACTGTGTTTCCTCCTCCTCCTCATGAATCCCTTTCCTCCCTTCTCTTTTCCATCCCCCATTGATCAGAAACATGAAGGGGGTGGGAAATGTCCAGACTTCAAACAAAAAAACTATGATTCTCAACAGACAAAAGACATAATATTGGATTCTCTCCAGCCTCATCCTGGGAAACACAGAGGAGCCTGAAGGGAAACAGGAAAATAAGTAAACACCCATAGAAAAATGTAAGATAAAAACTGAAATGTAAAAATGTAAGAAGTATCACATAAGGAGTATCTATATTCACTCATAATAGAGTAACTACAAAATCCTAAGTTTGATATTTAATCCTAATGGGAATGAATATTTTTTTAAAATGTTGCTACTATCATGATAAAATAAATTAGCTACATACTGATAAAATAAAAGCATATTTTCTAAAATTGAAACAATTCTCAAAATAACAGTTTAGAAAGGCTGCACATTTTACAGGAAATGGGTTGCACATCACTTGATTTACTCATTAAGGAGATAATTATTGAGTGCCTAAATGAGGAAAAAAGATTTATAGATTTTAAACAAGCATCCAATTAACTAAATATTACTGAGTAAAAGAAAAACAAGTTAATGATACTTTTGTACCAATTTTATTATAAAATGTATGTGAAGACAGGCTGTTTTGTCAAACTGTTTTTCCATATCATATCATATCATATTTTATATTTACAGCAACATCCTAAAATTCGATTTTGAATTTCCCATTTGAGAGATGAAAACCTTGAGGCACAGAAATACTACAAAATTGTCTAAACCACACGTACAAATGAATCTTAGGGCTAGAACTTGATGAATACCTATGTTCTTAGACAATGCTAATTGATTATAGGAACTGCCTTTAGGACCAGAATAAGAATCTAATGTCTAAATGGCAAGTGCCTTGCCTGAATTTTCTGCTTTTCACAGTTACTGAATCAAAATATGATTTAATTTGATGTCTGTTTTCAGAGACATATTGAAGATCTTTTTCTAGATGTTATCGGGTATAGATGATATAAGGTTGCTTTTTCCTTCTAGCCATGTACAATCTAATGAAATTCACCAACCTGCAGGTTTATAAGCATCTTCATGATGTACATTGTTTTAATACTTCTTAGCCAAAAGTTATGTTAAAATTCTCTCAATACTATACTTTAAAAATATATCATGCTGCACACGTTCTCAAATTTCTGTCTGCTTAAGATAAGTTCAGTCATTGTGGAAAGCAATTCGGTGATTTCTTAAAGAACTCAAAGCAGAATTACCATTTGACACAGCAATCTCATTACTGGGTGTATACACAAAAGGATATAAATTGTTCTATTTTTAAAACAAATACACGTGTATGTTCATCTCAGTACTATTAACAATAGCAAAGACAAGGAATCCACATAAATGCTCATTAATGGTACACTGGATAAAGAAAATGAGGCACATATACAATACTACACAGCCATAAAAAAGAATGAGGTCATGTTCTTGGCAGCAACATAGATGAAGCTGGAGGCCATGTCCTTAGCAAACTAATGCAGAACAGAAAACCAAATACTGCACGCTCTCACTTATAAGGGGGAGCTTAACATTCAATACACGTGGACACAAAGAAGAGAACAGCGAACACTGGGGCCTGCTTCAGCATGGAGGGAAGGTGAGGATCAAAAAACTACCTATTGGGTATTATGGTTATCACCTGGGTGATAAAATAATCTGTACACAAACTGCCATGACACACAATTTAACTATTTAACAAATCTGTACATATACCCCTGAACCTAAAAGTTTAAAAATAATAATAACACTTTTTTAAAAATACAATTTTTTAGAAAAGAATCTCTTAGGTTGGTAGGTAAATTAAGATTTTGATTTAGTTGTATCCAAGAATTTGAATGTTCAATGAGCATTCCAAGTGATTCCAATGCCTGAGATGAGGAACTCACTTTGAGAAACACAACCTTTATCTCCCCTGCTCATGAGCTCGCCATGCCACTGCATTGATTCTGATGAAATGTAGGTAGCTGGAGTGTCAGCCGCTCATTCCAGCAGTCACACAAAATGTCAAGGATGCACCAATTAGAGTGTAAAGTGGGGGAAGATTTTTATTTTAAGAAGAGAGATTATAGTAAAAGGATGAAGTGAACACACCTAAAGTGAATGACCATGTGATAGAAAATAGGAACACAACCTAAAAATGGAAGAAGCAAGTCTTCATGAGGAAATGAGACAGGACTGGTGAGGGTCAATGGCTACTCCAGTAATAAGACAGACCAAATATCTTAACATTTGAAACTAAGATCAAAAGGGAAGTCTACCCAAGTCTTGACTAATCAAGCCAGTTGTATTTGGACTCCTCTCTTTCTTTCTTCTCCATTCTTAGAATAAAAAGAAAATAAATGCATGTCAGTAAATGGTGAAATGTTTTCCAGTTGCACTGATTTCAAAGACTGTGAACTGTTGAACTAATACTAACATAATGAAGGAATGTCCTTGATTAAGACTTCAGCGTTCAAGCAACACTGGGTTTCTTCTGGAACAAATTATGGAAGACTGTAAATGACTTAGAAGGACTGTATATATGCTAAATCTCATACTGAAATGACAAGGAGCTCTCCCCCCTTACACCCAGGATTATCAAGATATAATTAAAAAAGAAAAATTGTATATATTTAAGGAATATACTATTTTAATATATCTGTGCATAATGAAATGATTACCGTGATCAAGCTAATTAACATATCTATCACTGCACATAGTAACCTTTTCTTTTATGGGGAGAACATTTAAGATCTACTCTTTTAGCTAATTTCAGGTATACAATATAGTAATGTTAACCATAGCCACCATACTGTTCATTAGATCTCCAGAATTTATTCATTCTGTGTAAGTGAAACTTTGTATTCCTTAACCATCCTTCAATTTCCCTTAGCCCCCAGATCCCTGGCAACCACAAGTCTACTCTCTGCTTCTGTGATTCAACTTATAGATTTCACATAATTTAGATTATGCATTATTTGTCTTTCTGTACCTAGCATGTTTCACCTAGTATAATGTCCTTCAGTTTTATCCAGGTTATCACAAATAGGATTTCCTTCCTTCTTTAAGGCAGAATAGTATTCCCATTTGTGGGGGGAGAAATATATATATACACACACACATATTATTTATTTATCTATCCATCAATGCATACTTATGCTGATTCCATATCTTGGCTGTTGTGAATAATGCTGCAATCAGCATGGAAATGGGATTTCATTTAATTATTTTAACATGCAGAAACTAGGATTTTTTTTGTTGCATAGAAATTTGTACTGTTATGAGTGGTTGATTTGTGTATGCTTTTTTTGATATTCAAATCTATGCATTCATTCATTCATTTAAGGAATGTGTATTCTTTGCTACTCTGTGTCAAATGTTGTTCAGGGAAAGGGGAAATTTAAAAATTAAAAGTTATGATTTCTCCTAAAGGAGTTTATATTTACATTGTACAAAATAGAGAGATTTTAAAGTAAGGAAGTATTATGAAATAATAGTTTTACTGGAGATCTAGATAGAATATAGAGAAGAGAATCACACCTTAATTTGCCTCAAAGAACTCAGGGGATGTGGATTGATAATGAGATAAGACTTGAAGAATTCAATCATGAACCAGGTGGACAAGAGTAAGAAGTTGTGTCAGGGAAGCTTGAGAGAAATGATAGGTTTGGGGAGGCTAGGAGAGAGACAAGGTTGAACAAATCAGAGGAAGCCAGCTCATGGAAGTTCTTGAATACTATCCAAAGAAGTTTTCATGTTTTTCCCCACCTCAAGGGAATTAAGAGATTCTGAACAAATTTTAAGCACAGAATGACATTGTATTTTAAGACTAGAGAAATGCTTCTAGTGAGTCAATGAAGAAAGATAGAATTAAGGTACACAGAAAAGATGGATTATGAAATACTTAGTACATCCTTAATAGTGTTTCACAAGACCACCGAGAGCTACTGAAATGTTTGAAGGAGAGGAGTAATCTTATTAGATTTACATTTTAGAAAGATTATTCTGGCCACAATGAGAAGGATTTGTTGAAAATGGCAAAACGGGAGCAGGGAATGAATAAGGAGGCTCGAAGTGGGAGTGGGGAGGATGCTGGGGTAGATACCGGAACTATTTGGGAGATAAAATCTGTAGGACTTGGTGTGGTGGTATGTCAGTGTAAGTGAGAGACTGAAGTGTTGGATGACTCTTAGCATCCCTAGATTTTTTAAATCTAGGAGACACTATATAGAAAACATAGGTTCAAATTTTGAAGGGAAAGAGTATGGGTTTTTTTTTTAGATATTTAAGGTTCAATTCAACTTGGAAAATCAGGTTGCTATCTGATTAGTCAGGGTTCTCTAGAGGGACAGGACTAATAGGATAGATGTATATATGAAAGGGAGTTTATTAAGGAGTATTGACTCACATGATCACAAGGTGAAGTCCCACAATAGGCTGTCTGCAAGCTGAAGAGCCAGGAAGTCACTCCGAGACCCAAAACCTCAGAAGTAGGGAAGCCAACAGTGCAGCCTTCAGTCTGTAGCTGAAGGCTCAAGAGCTCCTGGCAAACCACGGTTTAGGTTCAAGAGTCCAAAAGCTGAAGAAGTTGGAATCTGATGTTCAAGGGCAGGAAGCATCCAGCACAGGAGAAAGATGGAGGCCAGAAGGCTTAACCAGTCTAGTCCTTCCACGTTCCTCAGCCTGCTTTTATTCTGGCTGTGCTGGCAGTTGATTAGAGGGTGCCCACCCAGACTGAGGGTGGACCTGCCTCTCCCAGGCCACTGACTCAAATGTTAATCTTCTTTGGCAACACCCTCACAGACACACCCAGAAACAATACTTTACATCCTTCAATCCAATCAAGTTGATACTTAATATGAACACCACACTATCTGTTAGGCAGATTTGAACTTGCCACAAAGGTGATAAGCTCTAAGCTTCTGGACCCTCACTGTGTAGGTTCCTTCCAAGGTCTCTAAAGCTAAGCTAACTAACTTGTACTCATAATTTTACTTTTTATAAAGAAAGCCCTATAGGTATAAGCCATAGGCTCCACAAATCTGAATTTTCTCCTCCTATGAAGTGAATGACCATATAAGTCTAAGCCTATGGAGAGAGATCAGGGCATAGAGCAGCATGTGGAGAGTGAAAAGAAAAGAGAGATTGGTAGGAATGTTATGGTGCTGGTAGTTGCTTGACATAAATGAGCTAACATATGCAATTTAACTATTTGCTATAAAAGTGTTTGTTATAATCAATATTTGGTATACACATGGTTCAAAGCATGCAGTGCTACTGGTCTTTATCTTATTTTCACAAATTCTTTCTGGAATGTTATAAAGGATCATTGGATTTATGAATAATCAGGTTAGAGGAAATTTAGGCTTCCTTGGAGCTTGAAAATTCCATGATTGGCATAGCAACACTGTAGTTACATCCTGTAGCCCAGCCATCCCAAATGAAAACATTAGGCTGTCTGGTCTTTTCCCAGTATATTTCACAGAAACTTACTCATCTTTCTTACCAGGTTTTTCCTGATCACCTTTTACACCAAAGAACTGTCACTTTTTCCTTCATGCCTCTTTATTTATTACTAGCATATTAATTATAATATCTTACTACTCTTAAATTATATGTCCCTCAACTATATAGAACAAGGGTCAGTAAACTACAGCCCGCTGTGTCTGTAAATACAGGTAGACTACCACCTGTTTCTGTAAATACAGTTTTATGGGAAGACAGTCACATCAGCTCATTTATGTATTTTCTATGGCTCATTTTCTACTATATAGATGGAGTTGAGTGCTTGTAACGGGGACCTTATGGCTAGCAAATTCTAAAATATTTACAGTTCAGTCCTTTACAGAAAATGCTTGCTAACTCCTGATATAGAAGTTTCTTTAGAAGAAATAAACAGGATGTATTCTTTTTCTGTATCCTCAAAATTTAGCACAGCACCTAGAGTAGGGGATATACTCAATAAATATTTGTTGTATGGATGAGTGAGGCATACAATTAAACTACTATCACTGTCCTTCTCATCACATTGTACATTCAGTTATATACTGCTGTAAATTTTTTAAAAATGTTTAAAAATAATCAAAGATGTTTCCAGGAAGGAAAGTCTAACTCACTGAATTAGTTTTGTTGGAAATTTTGAAGACTCAATATTAAGTAACTGAGTTAAGACGGATGGTCTCCAGAAAGCAACAAGAATGTAAACAACATAAGAGATGGGATCAGTATATGCAGAATGAATAGGACATTTTTATTCGTTCTCATTCCCCTACCTTTTTTTCACTCACACATTCATAATTATACACACTACCACTTGATTTCTACCTGTTTATCCTCAAGACAATAAAAGAGGAGAGGGAGAATTTTAAGAGAGGAACACGTGATATTACCATTAGCAAAACACCTTCTAAATGATAGACTACTATAGTAGATTTCATGATCAGATTTATGTTTTTTTCTACAGAAATCCAGAAGTGTCATCTAAACTAATAAAGCTCTTTATTTACCAACATATTTTTCTATTTAGTGTCTTGACTTCTGAAGAAATGCAGACACAGGTACAGGAACTTGTCAGTATTTTGCTGCCTGTTTGTCCATTTGGAACACAAACAATAAAAGGAATTAAAATATAAACATCAACTGTATTTTGCTCTATGGAACTACAGTCTCCAAGCTCACAATATCAATAATGTTGACATAATTAGATAAAAATTAGAACAATTTTAGAATTAAAATATGCTGGCTTCTTTGTTGATTGCAAAGATTATATTTTACACAAATGAGATAGATGAAAACTATCCCTTTACATTCATAAATCACAAAATTGAAAGTCAATTTATTAATGAAAAACCAGCACAATGTCTGCAGAAATTAATCTACCTGCTGGGTACAGATGTATAATACTGTTTTACCACTTATACATCAAGATAAAGATTATAAAGGTTATAGTCAACATTATCAGTTAAATGGATTCCTGGAGGTCCACATGTTTAAAGCTCCAAGTTTTAAGGATAAACAGATGTAAAATTATTCTTCAGAAAAATTGGCTTATGATTACACTAAGTCCCCTTCTTACTCCTTAGTAATGACTTAGGGACTATGGTAGATTATTTACAAAGATGCCAGCAAAGTCCCTCTCTTCTTAGACATATGACTCTAGCTTTGCCACCTCTCTCATCATTGAGTAGAGTCTATTTTCCCTCCTCTTGAATCTGGGCTGGGTTTGTGACCACTTTGATTAATGGAATGTGGTGGAAGTGATGCTGTATGACTTCCAAACCTCTGCCTGAAAAGATCTTGTACAACTACCCTTGCTGCCTTGGAACCTGGGACCACCATGCTCTGAAGAATCTAGGGACATGAGTCCAGGTGGAGAGAGTCTTAGTCAATGCAACCATCCCAGCCATTTAGCCTGACCACCCACCCCCCAAACCAATGGCTCCGTTATTGATGTCCCTGGGTTCTCATAATCTCCCAGGATAAAAATCAAGAGAGATCACCAGCCATAGCAGCAAAGAAAAAGAGAAAGGTTGATTTAGCTGGTGTGCAGGGGAAGCCAGCACCATGAAAGGTAAAGGGCGGGCTGTTTCCTGAGGGTGGAATGTGTGTTACTCTACAGAAAATGGTTTACTCTATAGAAAACAGTTTCATCCGAGCATGGATAGGAGGGATTTCAGAAAATGATTTCATCAGGGCATGGACAGGGTCTACTCTACAGAAAACAGTCTCATCAGGGCATGGATAGGAGGGATTTCTCTAGCACTTGCACAGTGGCTTTACATGCTTCTTCATACAATTCATGTAATGTTAACATTTTAAACTTCCACCTCTGAGAATGACTTTTAGCATTCAAATGAGAAAAAACGATCACTATGAGTTGAAACTCAAGCCTAGCTGAAACCAGGAACTTGTGGCTAATAATTTCTTGGGCCTTTGATGCTGATTAGCTGTAGAAGAAGTAAGATATGGCTTGAGTAAGAGGCTTTTCTTCTTTTTCTCCAGACAATACCAAAACAGAAAACCAGCCAGCTTGCCTGTCTCAACTGTAGCTCATGTATAAGCTACTAGGCAATTAAAGCAAAAGAACTACCCAGTCAACACAAGCAATAATCTGTTGACATTTTTAAGACACCAAGGCTTGGGTTGGTTTGTTATGCAGCAAAAGATAACTGATACAGAAGTCAAGAATATTACAGAAAATACAGAGAAGGACTTAACTACTATTTATTCAATGATTATCCAGTAAGAGTAGTGGAAGCAACTGCAACACTCATCTCTACTGTCCTGTATTCATGTTATTTTTAAGTGCCAAAGTATCATTATTCTTATTGGTGCTGTGTTATATTTTCTATATATTGAGAAATCTAAAATCCAAATTATGTATGCCTTGAGAGTCTTACCCACAGAATCAATGCTACAATAATGTTTTGATTCCAAAAAATTTGCCCTCATTTTGAAAGTACTCTGAGCATATCCCTCATGTGTTTAAAATCTTTTTGGGTTAACGTATTATTTTAATTTCCATTTCTTAGATTAGTTGGGAATCTTTCATGTTTATAATTCATTTTTACTTCCCCAGAGTTAACCTGGGCCACCATCAATTCCAAGGTCTCTGATGGAGTGGTTTTAGCATGGAGGTGGGAGAGAATACTGAAAGCAGGAGAGAAAATATGTTTGGGGAGTTAGGAGAAGAGGAAAGGAGAGATGACGTTTGCTGGGCCCAATTCTCAACCTTCTCATGAGGCCCAAAAACTTCCTTTAGTTCAGAGCTGAATTTCCTTAGCACCCTTCTGTTTCACTTGCTTTTCATTTTAATTTTTTTTCTTTGTATAACTTCAACTGCTATTTTAGATTGAGAAGTTACATGCTCAGGTTTGTTTCACGGATATGTTGTTTGGGATATGGATCCTGTTACCCAGGTGATGAGCATAGTACCCAGTAGGCAGTTTTTCAAATCCCTCCCTCCTCTTTGCCTCCCTTCTCTAGCAGTCGCCATGTCTATTGTTCTCATCTTTATGTCCATATGTACCCAATGTCTAGGTCCCACATGTAAGTGAGAATGTGCAGTATCTGGTTTTCTGTTCCTGTATTAATTTGCTTAGGATTGCCCAAAGGAAAACTAATTGTTCTAACAAAAAAAAAACACACATACTTGTATGTTCATCACAGCACTATTCACAAACCAAAGACATGGAATCAAACTATGTGCCCATGAAGTGTGGATGGGTTAAAGAAAGTGTGGTACATATACACCAAGGAATACTACATAGCCATTAAAAAGAACAAATCATGTCCTTTCACTTGCTTTTTCCTATGAGAGCCTGATTCTGGCTTTTAGGGCCTCACTCATTCCTCCTTTAATAATATTTATCTTAACGAAAACATGCTTCCTCAGTCACCCACTCTAACGAAGCTCTGCTCAGGAGACTCAGGCCTCAAAGATTGTGTGCCCTGGACAGACCCCTTATCGAGTGCCATAGTAACTGAGAAATCACAGTTGAAAATGATGAAGATTCTATTTGATTTTTTTTCTTGTGATATTTTAGTATTGGATATAAATATGAAAATACTGAAGTGCCCATTTTGCTCCAATATTGAAATCACAATGGGAGAGCTTGTTCACTACTGCCAAGAGCTGAGTTTAATTTTGGTTTCAAGATTTACCACTTCCATAGCCCTCTAGCTCACCTCTAGACAAAGCCTCTGGATTGTTTCCTCAGCAGCCAGCTACACTGCTACTGACCACCATTTCATACCTAACCCTTTGGAGGATCCATGACCTTCACTCAGACTCACCTATGGGAAGGGACATTCCCATTATTACTGCTTGAGGCATGAGCTAATCTTCCAGGCTCTGTGAGGCCCTTCTGTGACCTTTGACTTCATGTCATTTGGGTTTATGCAGCATTCTTGCTTCTGCTTGGCCAAGAATGTCTCAGTATGTCTTTTATTCCTAAAGCCATATCAGACCCCAAAATAATAATAGCTATTACTTTTTGAGCACTTACTATGCACAAGGCACTGTTATAAGAATTTTATAAGCATTCATTAAATGACCACATTATCATCATCATCATCATCTTGTTACTACTACCCCTTAAGTCCTGTGGCGATGTGTTTAGTCACTAACCTTGATAATATGAAATAATTTAACTCCAATTTTTTTGTGCCTTGAGGCTTTACCCAAATTTCCAAATATTTATTATAGAAGCTTAAGAAATATTTTATCCCTTCCACAGCCTTGTAGAGAATTGCAACCCACATTAGCATAGTAAAATCTTGGTAAGTTTATAATTATTTTTGAAACTGATTTAATCTTATTTAACCCAATATTTCCTGACACTGTTAATGGTGGGAACTTTCTCCTGTAGTAGTTACTAGTTCTGGTGACATAAGTATAAACAATAAAGCAGTTAGATTCTGATACGAACTTCCAGTTCCTTATCACCAAGACTTTGTGAAAACTCTTCACCTCATCTGGCAAAAAGAACAGATTTTGTTCTGGTTCCTTCTGAATATTCTTTTTAATATCTCACACTTTTCCAGGCTTTTGCTGGTCTGTAATTGAAAGTCATTTTTTCCTATGGAGGCCCTTAATCTTATGTTCCTATATAACTTCTTAAAAGGTTATTTTAAGGGCATGAACGAGAGGCCTCTTAAAGTCTCCCTCTTCTTACTGCCTAGAGGTAGTTGGGCTCTGTTTGTTGTATGCTGCCTTTTTTTTTTCTAATTAGAGTGATCTGTTTGTTATCTACTGTCTGGGTTCTGGGTGATCTGTTTTCTCTCTTTGTGAAGCAGGGAGGGTGAAGTTTTTAAATATACTTTTGGCAGGAAGCATAACTTTCTGATATGGATCTAAACTGGGAAATCAATCTCTCCTTAGGCAAAGACTCATATGCCAGGGCACTTCCTTTTGGACACGTGGCTGCAGAAGCTAAGAGACATGGGGAAAGGAGATGACAGATCTATTCCCAATTATCCTAATGATTTTTATCTGTGTTTGAGAACAGAATATCTGGGAAAACATGTTATATATATGAAGTTCTTCATTGTCCAACAGCAATCTCTTATAGATATAGGTCAAACTGATATCTAAAGACATTGGTGCTTGATAGAGACTGCCAGACAAAATACCAAGAGAACCATTACAAAATCATTTAACAAAACTAGCGCCCGGCATTTTAGTCTTACTCTGTAATTTTGGTGGTAGTCAATTTAATGCTATTTTAATTTACTTAGCACTGAGAATGGTACTGCTTGTATGTAGATCTGAGCTGACATTTCCTAAAGAAATACAAAATCACAAAATAAAAAATGTGTATTATTATCACCATTTGTATTAACCACTGGAAGTGTTTTTCTAAAATAACATTTTAAGATAGCACTGTCCAAAAGAAGTTCCTGAAATAATGGAAATGTTCTGTAATCTGCACTGTCCAATATGGTAGCCAACAGCCACATGTAGCTATTAAGAATTTGAAATTTGGCTAGTGTGGTGGGAGAGCTGAATTTTATTCATTTAATTTTAATTCAGTTTAAATTTAAATAGCTACATTTGTCTAGTGGCTACTGCACTGGGCTGTGCAGGTCTAAGAAGTTTGCTGTATTGTAAGCCAATAGAAGTATGAAATCAAAAGGATCTTTGCTTTTGTTTTCCAAAATGAAGTTAAAAACATACAAATCATAATCTGTAGTCTCCCATCTATGTTTCTATGTATGGTAATGTTCATGTGTGAGTTAGTCATGTAAGAGACATAGCAATGTAGCCATTAAACATATCGGGTCTCTAAGAGGCACCATGCCTAGAACTAGGTGCAGGAGAAGATAGCAGACATCACAATAGACAAGGTTGTGAAATGTAATTTACAGTATCTGGGAATAAATTGATCATGGAATAAGAAACAAAACAAACCATTAGGCAAAATAGTAATTAATGCACTAAAGGAGAATGTTAAGTACTCACAAGCCAAAATATTTAAATGAGTTGGGTTTTCTTTTACTAACAACAAAGCAAACAAGAAAACATAAAGCTAGTAAGAAATAACTTAATCTTGGACTTGTTTGGTGATGATCTCTTGTCACTTTTCTTCTGCCTTACCACCACAGTTCAGCATTCAGATCATGACTGAATATATTTGAGTCCTAGTGGATTCCGAAACTTAAGCATTCAGCAAAAATAATGCATTCTCAAATACTCCTAAAGCTTAACTTTAGTCTGGGTTGGCTCAGGTTTAACTTTTAGTCATTTGATTTTTTTGTAACGTTAGCACACAGCAAAACAAAATTGAAATGTCAATAAAAAAATATACTGCCAAATACATTGAAACATTAAAAAGGCCACAGGGGAGAATTTGACAACCAGTGATAAGTTAAATTTAAAGTGACACAAGTACATATAGTTGGCTGAAGTAAGTATAATTTACTTGTCAATATAACAGCCTTTAAAAAGATCACAAAATCAGGAGGTTATAAACCATTACATGAAGATTGAGTTATAATATTCTTTCCAAACATTAGCAGAGTAAATTGAACTGGATGAAGCAAAGAAATGTACAGATGAAAAAAAAAGATGAAGAGAAAGTAAAATGTAATACAGGAGGAATAAATTAGTTGAAAAAATTAGAGTGACATAGCCATACTCCAGTGGGAAATGGATTCTTTAATGTGATATATCCATAATCTGATTTTGGCTTTAAATGCAAAGTAAAAATGTAAAAAAGAGCACTGATATCATAATGTGTTCTCTTTGCAGATATGTGAATTGATTCTTACATGATATGAGAGATATAGGTGAGTCAAAAAATAGCTTCTAGTTTTATCTCCTCAGCCAGTTATTAAACAGTCCCTTTTTAAAAGTCCAACATTAAATGAATAGCAAAAACCTAGTTTTATTCATTTTGCTCTGAATGACATTTTATAAATTTAAAGTTCTCTAGCTTCAAGTATTTTTCTTATGCTCTAGTACTAAACATTATTTGATTTTACTTTATCTTATCAAATTATCTTAGTATATCCCTAAATGTGTATATGTTAAAATACTTAGAAGAATCACTTAATTTCTTCATTCATCTATTTTCTGTTTTTTTTTTAAAAGCCTTAATACATTTTATTTATTTTCCCACTCAGACTTGTCTTTAAATTATTTCTTTGTTATCTTTTACTCTCAGACATTGGATAGAATTTTATTAATCATTTTGAGTTAGTCCTGCTCTACTTATGCAAAATGATATGGGAACTTGACATCTCACACTTACTTAAATACTCAAAATTTATTTGATCTGTGTGTCTACTTTCAGCAATTGCCTCAGTTTACTCTATCCCTTTTTTGATTACCTGAAACCCTCCCACAAGCATCCCTATAGACAGAATGCTTGGTCAGGGGTGCCCTGAATGGAGTTTGACGTATTTGTGCACTCAGTCTCCAATAAGTGAAAAGATGACACTCTTATGATTCTCATCTTATAGAAGAAGGAGTGATGTTAGTCCAGGTTATCATGGGTTGAGTCTGGATGTAAATTGGAAGTGATCCCAGAACCTAGAGATAAGCTATCTCTGACCTTGAAGACATACGACTTTTGAGTAAATTACTCAGCTATGGAGGTCACGGCAGACATGAACTTCATGTGGCGAATAGCCTATGTAATTTTGCTGTATATACAAATTATTGTTATTTATGGGATACTATTAAAAAAAAACTAAAAACATTTTCCTTGCTTATGTTTCCTTTTAAAAACTATAAATGTGTTGCATGTTGGTAATATTTGTGTTATGGGTTTCTTAGGTTTTTGTGTTCACACTCTATCCCTAAAACATACACTATTGTATAAACTTATCTCTACGGATAAACTATCATCACTAAAATACTTGAAAATATTTAAGATTGTGATGGTTTATATTTTGGTCTTTTCTCAAAGCAGATTCAGATCTAATTTTCTGCCTATACCAATCTTTGGATATTTTAGAGTTACTGCCTTTTAAGAATGTCCTTCCCTTTAAATGGATATAAACTATTAGTCTATTAATTGGACATTACAAAGTAAAGAACTTTCATTAGTTACAAATATAAATCTTGTTGAAACACAGACACAAGAATGATTCATTTGAATACTGCTAACAATTGCTCCTTCCATATATACATCAAAAGCTATGTCCTTACTCTCTAACTTAAATATGAGTGTTAATTAAAATGTAATCTTAAAAGTTGACCAAAACTTATATTTCTGTAAAGAATTTAAGTCCCAAACACCAGAAAAATATATAATTAAGTGACATATATTTCACACATTATAATAAAAATATATTTTTCTAGGTATAAATAGAAAACAGCAAATATATACTTCATACAAATGTAAATTAAAATTCTAGCAACTCTTTCACCACAGGAAAAATGTCCAGAGGATATTTTAAATCATGAAGTGTGTGGGTACACTCATTAACCCATGGGAATTAACCATCTGGCACATGATATCCTTACAGGTTTAAAAGAAAAATAGATCCTTCTCAACAAAACACTTTCTATTCACTTTGCAGAACAGTCATTAATCGAATACTCACTGTTGAGTTGAAATACAAGGAAATAAGATCTGAGGCACAGAAGCAGGTCATCCTTAAAAAGTTATAGAGCCCCAATGACATTGATAAAAGACCACTAAATAACCTTTTGCCAAACCAAAGACTCAACAACAAAAAAGACAGCTGTGTACAAAATAGTGGTTCCACTCCTGGGCACCTGCAGGAGTTTATGTTCCTGGTCCATCTGTTTATCCATATACCTATAATAATATTCCATAGATTAACCACTGCTCCCCCACCCACAGATCTAGTTTTGGAAGATGATGGTACACTGAATGAACCTCAAATGCACCTGTGCTGATATGCAGTCCAATTTCATTTGACTCTGTGATACTACAGAACCACCAAAACAGTAACCCAAGTACTTCTTGCCCCAAATAAATGGGACAAGTAGTCAGATATTAAGATCCAAAATGTTGGTAAAGGTAAAATTATTTACCCTAATATTCCCACACTAAGACAGTACACTATAACTTCAAGCAATATAAATTATAGATACCTTGTTAACAAAGAATCATAAAAACTAAACATTTGTTCTCTTACAAAATCAATTCTTATTCTGTTAGGAGATCACAGTAGTACAGGAGGATGTCTTCATGTTTTGGGTAAGCATTACTTGAGTGCCTCCTATGGATTTACATTTCTATTTGAGGCTTAAAGAAAACACAAAAGAAGTAAAGGAAGTTGCTCAGAAATTCAGGGTGTAATTAGGGCCAAAAGCTAGACACATGAGTCAACGTGTAAATAATTCTACGGCTATATGTATGTCTATGAGATTATTTTGGAAAAATCTTAAAATCACCATAAAGTAAATTTAATCAAGAAATGTTTCTTGTACTAGACAAAACTTAACATATGAGTTTGAAAGAAAAGGAAGCTTTGGAATGAAGGGGAAGAAATGGAAAAACATTATAAAAGAAGGGGTAGTGACACAGGGAGGGAAAAAGAAAATGTGTTTCCTTGGCAGAATAGAAGACCCCATGAGAAAGCAGTGAGAGATTGTGAAAGATACATTGGGGCTAATGGAGTTCCTTGGATATTGAAGTATATGGTTTGAAGCAATAGAAAGGTACTCCACATTTTTTTTTCAAAAAACAGAAATATTTAATTCTCTTTCCACAAATTAGAACTTGCTTTATCCTCAGAGCAGAGTTTGATATGCACACATACATACTTACAATTTGTTTCACAAAGTGTTAGTTAGACTGGTATTGCAGTGCAGGACTTGGGAGCAGATTATTGCAGGAGAAAAAGATGTGAAAATATCCACACTTCTGAATGGTCATTTGGAAATTCAACATTTTTCTTCTAATATCTTGTTACTTATTACTCCAAATTATTCTTTATCATAATCTTTCTTTTCAGGGGAGATAATTATTAAGAGAAGTGCAGCCATGATTTTTTCTTTCTCACCATCAGTGAAGAGCCCAAAATGTTCTCAATCAAACCGGCCCACCAACTTCCAGAAATGTGTCAACCAGGGTGATCAATCCATCGCCTGAAATTTTCCTTTCTCCCAATACACTGTGCTACCAAATTCTCTGAATTCCCTGAACCTAAAAATTCCAAGTATCAAAGCTAGTGCCAGGAGTCAACCTGAAAGATAAAAGCAGAGAAGGTCCCCTCTGCCAGCCCTGGGTTTCCTCTTCTCAATCATAATAATTATAATTACAATAACAATAATTTAAAAATCCTGGTTCTATGTAATTTTGGAAAAAGAACGGCTTTTTGCCAAGATCATCCCCTTCCCTTTCCTCGTTACCGGCCCCACATCCCTCTGCCAACAAGGTCTTCCCTCCCACCCGAGGGCTGGACCACATGTGAGTCCTGTGGTGCTGCTTCTCCTGAGCCCTCCAGAGCCACCCTCCAGCCAAACCCAGCCCCAGGCAGATGGGGAGAAACCAGACAGAGACAGGAAGGTGCTCACATGCTCGAGGTCACAGCAGGGTCTTGGTGAGAACTTGTGAGTAACCTCCAGGGAATCGTAATTCTTGATCATTTATCACTGCCTCACTTCTGTCCCTCTCCCCAACCCTGACCTTTGACTCTGTGGGGTCTGAGTCGAGAGGTACCTGCCCAGAATCAGGGCCCAGGAGAGAAAGGGAGAAGGGGGTTCTTTCATAGTTAGTCAGTAATTCAATCTCAGCTTACTGAAGGACTGCAACTAGAAGCTACTCCACCTAGAGGTTGCTCCACTAGAGGCTGCAACCACCACTACTCCAGTCGGTTCCAACAAAGATAAAAAAATTAATTTTCCTAATTTTCTTGTGCAATTCCAGTCACCAGAAGGCTACAGGCCATGAACTGCATATTCAGGATGATAAATTGGCTAAGCAGCACTGTGATGGAAGAGCTCCCGGCAGCAGTGTAAATACTGGAGTCCAGAAGAAAGAGTCTAAGTTGAGGAGACATGAGGAAAAGATGGTCTGTAACTGCCCTTATTTGCATGGATGCGATCTCACCATTTTCGTACATTTACAGAAGAACCCACTGAGTGAACTATACACCAAGTGATCAGAGGATAAAGCAAGATGCTCACAGGAAGGGTAACAGACAGACCTCTCCCTAACCTGGAGTACCCTCGTAACATTTGCTCAGCAATTTATCACAAGTCTGCTCTTTACCTTGCTGTGGATAGCTAAATGAGGCCAGTATTCCAGTTAAGTCCGGAACCTCCAAAATTCATCTAGCCTCATACGCCATCCTGTTGACATTGCTGCTCTTTTCCTGGTTCCCCCACATCGTCTCTCCACTTGGTGTGACTCTCCCATACCCCACCACCATTTCTAGTTTTTATGTTAGCCTTCACTCTGACTGGCTCTGTGGATTAATGTTTTAATTTTGATCTTACTAGCCCAATTCCTGGCTCAAAGCCTTTCCCCTAGTTGGAATCTAGCCTCAAGTCCTAAATGCCATGCTTCTTTGAGATTCACTTCGTTGTCCATTTTGTGCCCGATTATGTCTTCTATTCATTTGACTTCACATGAATAAAGTCAGAATTTGAATGGTCTTTGCTACCAAATCTACTTTTTAAAGTATATGTATTCTAGGAATCAGTCTAGCTTCCTAAGTACTCAAACTAGAGAAGTCTTATACTGCTTCCAGAACCAAATGTATTAAGCCACAAAGCCCTTGGCTTTTGAAGTTCAGACTAGAGCCTGCGACAATTCCTTTGCAAGTTAAGATTTGGAGAGTTTGCTAACCACATGAAAGACTGAAATTATCTCCATAGCCACTTCCCTGATACTCCATTCTGTATTAATATGAAAGGCAGTTTCTTTAAGTCCAAATTTTGAAGGAAAGATTCTTTGAGCAAGACATTCCTCTAGCTCTTATTGCTTCAAGGCCTTGGAGAATTTTCTCAAGCACTTATAAGACCAAGTACTTTTTATAAGGCCAGTTACTTTTCAGATACTGAAATCTCTCAAGTCTTAACCCCAGGTGGTATGATCATAGGCACAAATTTTCAGGAGAGTCATGAATTTTTAATAATTTTGTTGGTATCAGTAGGCTTTTGCTATTTTTGTTAGCTTGTTCATTTTCCCTCCCATTCACATTTGTGTGCCATCTCTTTAATTTCAGTTGCAAAACAAAACAACAAAACTTTTGAAAACAGAGCTGAGAACATTTGGCCACTGGATACACAGAACAGAGTAGCAATAGCCTCTCCCACCCCCTTAACTAAATATCCCAGACCAGAAATAAATATTAAAATCTCAAATACAGAGATAGAATTCTACTAGGTGTCAACTGTTCCAGAGTAACTATAAAAGGGTCGGCTCTGAATACCACATTAGAGACCGGAATTCTGAAGGCTAAGAATCTACCCTCATTTATTAGTTCATTTATTCAACCACCACTTACCAGCACTGGCTCTCACTATTCCATTCCACTGTAGAGGCTATAAAGATAAATAAGGTTTTGTGCCTGCCAGATATATTTCTTCTTAGCTTAAAGTGAGACATATTGCTGTCATGCATACATCTTATCTAGTGAATAAAATTTTTCCATCTGCTTTTATTCATCTTCAGGTCCTCCTATTTTCTGTCCTAAAGTTTTACCTATATTAACTCTAGTATTTTGGTCTAAAGAGGGTGCCCAAGAAGTGTCTGTCAAATGAATGAAAATGCAAAGGACCAAATGAACATACTAGGTGCTAGTTACTAGGTGAACAAAAAAGACATGGTCCTGACCATATCTTACAGTTTGCAGAGATTACAGTGAAATAAACAGGTACTTACTTGTCTGTATCTCCCTATAGAAAGGGAAATGTACATTTCTAAAACTCGGGGTCAGGTGACCCTAAGTGGAAAATGTGGCCCTAACATAAGCCAGATAAAGAAAAAGGATTAAGATTGCAGTTTAGGCTGAAGTAAAAGATGTGTAAAGGTCCAGGGGCAAGAAAGAACAAGATGGAAAGCAAGAGGATCCTCAAGGAAGGGACAGTGAAGACAGAAAAGAAAATGAACAAATGAATGAATGAATAGATGAATACATGAACAAATGAATGATAAAGCATTTTCTTAGCTGAATGTTTGTTGTATTAGTCTGTTCTCATGCTCCTAAGAAAGACATATCTGAGACTGGATAATTTATAAAGGAAAGTAACTTAATTGACCTATAGTTCCATATGGCTGGGGAGGCCTCACAGTCATCCTAGAAGGTGAATGAGGAGAAAAGTCATGTCTTACATGGTGGCAGGCAAGAGGCTTGTGTAGGGAAACTACCAAATATAAAACCACCAAATCTTCTGAGACTTATTCGCTACCACAAGAACAATATGGGGGAAACCACCTCTGTAATTCAATTATCTCCACCTGGTGACATTTGGGTGGGGCACAGCCAAACCATATCACTTGTCTAATGCTATCTATCATTGAAGACACTTAAAATTCAGTCTTATCACTTTTGCCACTTTGTCCTGACCCAGTCCTCACTGAAGTCTCCACACCTCTAAATTTCCCCTCCCTCTTATTGGAGTTCTCTCTTACCTTATTTTTTTTCCATGTAGATCTGTTTCATTTTTTCAAATAGATCATTAACTTCTTGAAGATAGGTATTTATATCTTAGTAACTGACTCACGGAAAAGATAAGTAGACTCTTCCTTTAGTCTATCCAGATTTTTCACAATTGTAAGAAGAATGTGAATCTTAACACTTGTGGAAATGTACAATCAGTAACATGCTGGAGTGAAAATTAGCATTTACTTTATGCCTGAGAGGTGCCAAACACTGCACTAAATGCTCTCAATCTAAAACTAAGTGAGACAAAATCCATGCAGGCAGACAGCACATATACAGATAAATAACATGAGCATGTGGTAAGTGCTATAGTGGGTATGGACACTCAGCTTCATAGGAGACCAAGAAACAAGAGGATACTAGGAAGGAAGCCCAGAGGACAGATGCAAAAGGTTTCATAAGAAATGGCAGCTGGGCTGATGTTTAAAAAAGAATACGAATTTTGCTGGCAAAAATTCAAGGACTGAGTGGAGCTGGAGAGAGAGGAGATCATTTAGGGGAATATGAACAGTGTGTGCAAAGGGTCATGAAGGAGGAGCAAGCATCCAATGAGGCTGGAGCACGGTTGGTGGGAAGCTGTTGAGGATAAGACTGGATAGACTTTCTGAGACTTATTGTGAAAGACTTTATGTCCATTTGGTTGTTTTTCTTGTCATAAAAGTGTGTTCACCTTGAACTGGAATAAGGCGAATGGCAATTATATTAGTGTTTTAGAAACATTAGTGTAAGAAACAGACTGTAGTGAGGAAAGATACTCACAGGAAGAAAAGTCTGAAGCTATTTTAATAATGACAGCAAAAGATGAAGTGTTTGGACTACTGGTCCAGGAACTTTTCTATAAAGAGCAAGATAGTAAATATTTTTTTGTGGGTCACATGGCTTCTGTCTCAACACCTCAACTCTACTGTTGGTGTGAAAGCAACTGTAGAAAATATATAAACAAATGGATGTGGCTGTGTTTTGATAAAACTTTATTCATAAAAAGAAAAAAAGGGGCATTGGCCTGGGCATGGTGGTGTATGCCTATAGTCCCAGCCATTCTAGATGGTGAAATGGGAGGATCAGCAGGTGGAGGCTGCAGTGAGCTACAACTGTCCAGCTGCACTCCAGCCAGCCAGCCTAGGCCACAGAGAAAAAAGCCTATTTCTTTTTGTCTTTTTAAAGAGGGGACCACATTTAATTGAGTTGGTTCATTCCTGAGGCAGAATCCACCTACTGAGTAAGAGTGAGAAAACAGTGTCTAGAATGAATAGAGTATACTATGGAAATACGATGGATTGGTAATGTTAGTGATACATTGAAGAAAATAGGAATTGAAGTAGTTTTTAGGGAAAAAATAATTATTTTATTTTTGATAAGCCCACATTGACTTTGAAGAGCCTTGTCAGTAGATACCTGGTAGAAAGATTCCTCACACATTTCCAGATTTGATATACTCAGAAAATAGAGATATTACCACCAAGTCATTCTAAGTGCCAATTTGTACTTTTTAATATTTACTGACAATTTTATTCAGAGGGGAAATGGGTTTGTTTTATTTATCAGCACTAAGGTAATCACGGGCTTATTTTGAGGATCTCATGGAAATGAGAGACAATAATTCAACCTCAGGAAGCTCTTTCACCCATGACTAGGCTAGAATGCCCTTTTAAAAAGCTGCATAGCCCCTGTAGTTTTTCTTTATAGCACCATCCTGATCTATTCATTAGTAATGCGTCTTGTTGAAGCTTGCTAAACTATAAGCTCCATGAGGGAGGAGCATTGTCTGCTTTGTTCTTTGTTGTTCCACTATCTCCCAGCAAAGTGTCTGGGATGCAGTATATGCTCAATAATTATTTGTTAAATGAATGACTTAATGAATGACCAGACCTCATAAGATCTTATGATAGGTATATAGACATTTAAAAATAACAAACCTAAACATGGACCCCTTGTATCTAAAATAAAAGTTCATTTTTTTTTTTAAGAACAGAAATGGTAGCATCAAACTTAGACATATTTTGTAAACTAGAACACGATTAAGAATTCACCATAATTAGCAACTTAGTTATTTTATCATGCCATCAGCAGCTAGAGCTTAATGGTATCAAGTGTCTACTGTTAATTTGACTCAGCGATTCTACTTGGCCTTCTCCACACGTCTTATGCTTCTACTACAATGATATCGCTTTCTCTCTGAATTTATCGCATTCAAATTCCCTACTACTCTTTCTGGCCAAGACTTTTATGCCAGACTTATTTAAAAAATGGTGGGGTCACTGGTATAAAAGATGACAGTCCATGTATAAGGAATGGCTTAGCATCGCTGCCCTAGGGGGAGATGGGACAATGTACTTCGGAAGAGGCCTGTAAGCATGGCAAAACCCCTAAAGACTCCTTCCCAGTAAAGCAAGAATTTAGAGAGTATCTTGGCCAGATCATCATGCTGACTTTATTTGCTGAAAAAAAAATGCAAATAAACAGAAATTACACGTAAAAACATTTTTCCTCCATCATCTGGATAGTGTTGGCAAATGTTTATTTTGGCATTTATAACCAGAACATTATCTTGGGTTTCTCTTTTATTTTTAAGAATGAGTTTTACTTTGCAAGGTGTTTCTTAATAATCTTCCGCCCATTTTTTTTTTTTTTTGGTCAAGCAACAGGCTAATGGTGTAAGGTTAAATCAGCCCACACATTTTAACTTTGGGGATACTGAGGAATGAAGAAATTTAGATTTATACTGAGGGCATTGAGGAATAGAGAAATTTAGTTATCCTGCTTATTTAGAACACAAGCACAGAGATATAATTAAATAATAAAGATCTTGGATTGCTGAGCCCATAGTACATCCCTGATACTCACTGCTCTGCCAAAAAATAAAGACTTTCCTTTAGTAAAGAAAGCCAACAGATGAGGGTGCAAGTGCCCTGTAGGTCTAACAGAACTGGAGTCCAGGTTTAAAAAAAAAAAAATCTGATGCAAAGAATGACCTATCTCCAAAAAATGGCCTGATTACAGTGTCTCTGATTCCAAATAATGATCAGAATTGTCAGGATCCATTCCAAAAGTTGATATCCACTTTAATCAGAGGTCTGAACCCAGATGTGGTACAGTTTGCTGTATCTTTATCCTTTTCAGCAATTAAGACAGTCTGGATGTAGGGGCTGGCAGGGATGAATCCACCTGAGTCCCTCAAGTGATTGAGCTCATCAAGTAACTGTACAGAGAGAGCTAAGCCAAAGGTTTTATAGAAATCTCCTGTAGCTCCGCCAGGGCCAAGAACTTTCTCTTGGGAAAGATTTTTAATTACTTCATCTATTTCTGAAAGTAAAGGGGAATCAAGTAATTCCCCAGTCTTCTGCAAATCACCTAGACAACTTGGAAGGAATGAGAATTGACTGTTTATCTGTTAGTGATATTGAGTTCTAATTTCTGTATCACTCTTCATCCTGTTTCTGAAACAACTTACTAAGGAGCCCTGGGCCTGTATTTGTCTTTTTCTCCTTTGGGCACCTAACTCCCATTATAGTTATGAGTTTATTGTCAGAGCTCAGCAGCCAGCATAGCAATCACTGGCTCTTATCCTCCCACTGGTGTAGGTACTGTCTGGCTGAGTGATGGATATCTTCACTTTATGGGTTATGAGTGCACTCAGTGCCACTGGGGCAAAGGAAAAGTTTGCTTATGACTTTTAGCAGAGGTGATCTTCCAAGTCTGGATTTTGCCTTTCCTTCATATATACAGCTTTTCTCAATCAGCTTTTCCCATATATAGTTTTATTGAACAAGAGAACCAGAGTCACAAAAATGAAACAGGACAGCACATACAATGTTCAGAAAATGTTCAATCTGTAAAGGAAACAGTCATCATAAATCCTTTTGAAAAATAGGTAGGTATAAATATAATAAATGAAATATAGATTAATAAATTTCACACCAATGTCAAAATTTTAAATTTGGCTAATTTGTGTTATCCAGTATATTTTATGACAATTTTGGACACTAGACCAGATAATCAATTTCACCAAATCTTCTTATTCAACTAAAGACCCTAAAAGGCTCGTGTAATGAACACTTTATCTTTCCTGGAAGGCATTTACTATGGTAAGTTAAAAGGAGTTTCTCAGGTGACTGTTCTAAGTAAAATAACTTCAGAGAAGTCTTTTAAAAACATCTGTAACTAAATCATAACTAGATCTAAATTCAGCCAGTATACAACTACACAAGACACTAACATACATTTTATAGGTTTTCTCCTAACAAGTTAATGGTAAGATTTGTGGTCTCCTTAACTCAAGAGAATCTATTTCCCAAAATATTGCCTATTACAAAATGTAGGTCAGTATTTCAAAATGTAGTCAGTATTCAAACACTTCATAGCACTTTAATAGTTTTATTTATTGTCCTTGTTCTTTCCATTTTTGAAAACACTTCTTTTGATATTCAATCCACTTTATGTTTTAAGTTTTCATAATTATTTAGATTTTTAAGCTTAAACTGCCCCCCCACCAACTAAAATATGTAACTATTTATATGATCATTATTAACAAAATTAATTAAACAAAATCATATTTTTTAACTAAAGTTTAATGAGCCTCTTCAGATATTTGGCATTGGGCCTCCAAAATTTGTTCTGTATTTTCCAAGTTGTTGAGACAGCAACTTGATCTATATGGTAATTTTCTAGAAACTCTCTTCTTATTATAGTTGATTATTTTTAATTAACTCAAATTTAGTTGCTAATCTGTTATAATCCTTAGTGATGCATGGCACAACCATGTCTTTTGCTTGTAAGCAAGCACTGATAGTAGAATTTCTGGGCTCTGGTCTCCACTTTAGACCTAGGAAAGCACTAATTATTTGTCTCCCTGGGTGCAAAGGGGAAAATTGAAAGCCTTGTAGTGCACTCCTTCATAAACTTGGAAGTTTGCCCTCCAGCAAAGACCTTGAAAATTGAGAGTTATAGAGCTGTTTTCTGGCAATGCCATTTTATAGTTCAGGTGACCACAGATCCCAGATTTTTTCCCGTTACATCTCATTTTAAATATTCTGTCCTACTGTATGATCAAGTGTGTTAAATTTTGGTTCAGAAAACATGGTCATTACCATCTGACTTATCATCAGATCTTATCCTTAAAGCATAATTCCCCACAAGTCCTCCCTCTACAAGCATCATATAAGACAGAAACATGTAATACCTGGCAAATTACAGAAAGCCACTAAGTTGAGAGAAACAGGAAATTCCAAATGTATCTCTAAGTAAGATGCTCCTTGCCTATCATAGAACTGCCTTGGAACTAGCAAATCTAAGTGCTGCATAATAATCATAATTTACATTCAGGGAGCAGTTTCAGTTCATGAAGCACTGTAACCTGAGCTTCCCATCTCTTTGAGGCAGTTATTACTGTGTCCATTTGCAAAACAGTATATATTTAGCTATACCAATTAAGTCATGACTTGACCCCTGCTCTTCCCACTCACTGCTCTTCTATTACTCCACAGTTCTCTCAGGATTACACCTTTTGGGGGATAACAAACAATAGTTATGTTATCCAGTGACCCACTCTTGAAGCATGAAGATTGCATAAATAACCTGGCCCAGTATCAGAGTGACATTTCATTAAAAAAAAAAAAAATCAAATTCACACTCTATGACTAAAAGGCTGATTTTGTATTGAGCTTCCTTAAAGGGAAAGGAGGTAGGGGTTTTGCACTGTTCTTCATATAGAAAAGCTTCTTAGAATTTCTCCTTTGACACTGCTCCCTTTCTCTGTAGTTTTAAATTCAAGGCTCCTGCTAAAACCTTCTTCTATCCTTAATTATCTCTCCCTACCCCAAATTCTCCATGTTGTCTTTTCATTGTTTTTCTTTTTGCCCCTTCACTTCGTTCTCCTCTCCTGTCATTTCTTACCATGGCTTAAGATTTTTTCACTCACCAGCCTGCCCCAGTGGACCATTCTAGGACACTTGGAGTATGCAACCACTCCTCCAACCACTAACCTCACATTGCTTATTTTGGAAGGAAGCCCACAAAGACCCCTGGGAAATATTATTGTTTTCTCACTTTTACTGAGAAAATCTTGTTGAGAATTCCGCCCTAATAACAGTAGAAGTTTGCAGAAGAGAACAAAGAAAGGATAGTTAACATTTGAGGAGTAATTATTTTATGCCATGCTCTGATGGATAATGTGCTATAGTAAGAATACAACAGTGTTTAAATAAAGATTGATTCAGTTTAGCCATCTACTAGCTGTGTATTCTTGGGCATGTTGTTTATTTTCTCTTCTTCCTGTTTAAGTACTCATAGGACTGGTATGAGAATTAAAGGAATTGATGTATGTTATATGTCTGGTAAGTACTCAAGGAAGTGTATTTTTGTAATAGCATAAAGTAGATATTGCAAAAAAGGAAACTGAGTTTTTCAGAGATTAAATACTCGACCCAGGTTGCAAAACTAATAAATAATGAAGACCAAAAGAAGAACTCGGTCTATAACAAATGACTAAGAAAAACGTGTTAACATGTTCATTTGGTGCAGTGGGTCTTCAAAAGTGAAATTCTCACATGGGAATTTATGTTTTGTCAAAAAATTAAACATTTAGATGTTTTAATTTGGGTTGAGATCAGCAGTTCACATATTTGATCATCAACATTATTCTGTTCTCCCTTCTGCCACATGACAGCAAATCACACACAGTGACATATGATAGAAGAATTGAATTAAATATTATTTTCTTTGTCACAGTTCAGCTTTCTCTGATAGCATGAAAGTTATGATTGTTTGGACAATTTTTTAAAATAAGCTTTCATTTCAACTGCAAATAAATTACTCATTCTACATGAACTGATGGAGAATAGCAGGGCTACTAGAGTTCCCTTTAAACCTAAAACAAGGTCAAAATATAAAATGTTCATGTTTGATTTAACTGCCTTCAAATATTTTTATTGATATTCTCTATACTGTACCTCATACCATTTATACTTGTATGAATCAAGCCTCAAAATGTATTGTATGTTCTTATCAGAATCCAAATGGCAATGATGTCATAAAGATTGTTTCTAAACTCACTGATATTCACATTTTCTATAACCACAAAGCAAGACAACCTTGACCAAGAACAAGGTTTTCGGAAGCAATTTAAAATTCATTGACCTCTTTATTGAATGTACTCTCATCAACACTGCAAGTTTTTCATCAAGAAAATGGAGGTCAGCTTAGGCAAACTTCAAAGTAGTTAATATTTGGCATCAGCATCTTTAACTCCCTACCTCTCACAAAATCACGTGGGTCTCATGTCCTGTTTCTTCCAGATTTGAGTGTAAGCCTCTCCTTCACTTTTGAACTCAATGTGTGATGGGACATATTTCCTTCTCTGACAGCAATACTTTATAATTGTGTGGGGACATTCATCATAAGATCATACTCCTTTCTGGGCTATTTGACCGAAATGAGGGCTAAAAGTCTACATTTAATCCAAGTAATAGCTGCTACCAGAAGACACTAAGGAAATTGAAAGCATTACAGTTTTAAAAGGACTTCTACATATGATATCTTATTTATTTCTCTGAGTAGCCATATGTAGATGGTCCTATTCCTTTATTAAGGGAAAAACACATTTAATTTATTAAAAAATAAATTATTCCTTTTTCTCTTTTTCTCCAAATAAGAATACTGAGGTCCCAAAGATAAAATAAATTGTCCATATGGTCGAATGACTCAAATACAGGCCTTCTCACCTCTAAAAACATACTGTTTTTCATTTTCTACTGACCCTTTCATGAACCCCACTCACTTCCAGACACTAATGTGTGAGGTACAGGAAAGTTTGAGACTAGATGATGAACTAATTGATTTACAGACAGTGGAAATTGTGTGTTAATGTCATCCACAGTGTATACATCCAAGAGTAACTTCATTACACTCAAATCTGAAAGTAGCAAGACTTGAGACCCAGATAATTCTACCAGAGGTAGGTAAAAGGAAAAAGACAGCATGTAGGTTGGATGGAGGCTTCTTTTGCTCCACAAGGAAGGCACTGGTTGAACAGATTCTAGGTATAACTGGAAGAAATAAAAAGCTGACATACCAAAGCAGTACCTATTCTCAGGTAGCTTTATTTGACAGATAAGGAAACTGGGTTGTGATTACAATACAGATTGACCTATGAAACTATTGTGAGAAATAAACTCAATTCCTTTCTCTTTATTCCCTAATATCTACTCTTCATGAAAAAAGAAACATTTTTTAGTTTTTTGAAATAGAATTTTATTATAAAATTAGTACAAACTCAACACAAAAAAAAACACAGAAAAATAAACACAAAGTACATAAACCACTTTACATACCTCTACCCAAAGATAATCACAGTGAACATATTGATATGTATCCTTCCAGTAGTTTTTTCTTTCAAAATAAAATTATATAATGCATGTTACTCTATATTCAGTTGTTTTCACTTAGTATTGAGTATCTTTTTCTTATGGACATTGTGTTGAATTAATTGAATATATAGCCCAAATTGTTCATATCTTCCTATATTCATACTCTTTGGCTGACTTTGTTAATACCCTCACACATTGATTCTGAGCTTGGTCATGTGACTTGCACAGGCCAGTGGCACTGTAGAAAACTTGCATCCCGCAGAGAGGGGCCTGAAAGAGTACAATATTCTTTCTCCCTCTCAACACATTCATAACAATGTGTCTGAACTAGCTTGCCGGATAATGATCGTACATGCCCCAGACACCCTTCAACTCAGCCAATAGCCGACAACTCACCATATGTGGAAATGAGCCCAACCAAGACCAGAAGAATAGCAAAACTAAGACCAAGTCAACAGAATTTCCCAGCAAACCTATGTGTAGAATTTGAGAGATTGTTGTTATTTCAAGCATCTAGGTTTTGAGGTTACCTATTATGTAGCAATAATTAATACAACATTTCATAACAGATACACACACTTGAACTCACACATACATATATGTATGCTAAACTCACTCTTGACCCCCTATTATTCAATACATATCAAGTCTTCTTAAAATGTAAGTTATATCATGTCATTTCTCTGCTTAAAACACTTCAAGGGCCTCCTCATTATTTAATTTGAATAAAATTCAAATTCAGCATACACTCTGATGACACTGCTCCTGCGACCTGTTCCACCTCATTTCTTGGATCTCTTCCATAATATACCACACTCCAGTCATGCTGACCATTTTTAAGACTCTTCTCCCCTTTAGAGACTCTGTATAGGGTCTTCCTTCAGCCTTGAACATTCTCTTATTATAAACATCATTTATCCCTACCAAAAAAGGAAACTTTGACAACACTATCTAAAGAAGAGTTCTCCATACCTCCAGTTATTCCCATCTTCCGATACTTTATTATTTCTCACATAGCACTTGTCACAGGTATAAACACTTCATCCACTTGATTGCTTACTAATTTCTTGTCTATCTGCCCTTCTTGGTCACAAAATCAAGGAGAAGAGAGCCATGTTGGTACATAATATTGCCAATTCTATCTCAATATCTGAAACCTGTAGACTCAACAGATTAGAGTTTAATATATGAAAGTTTATAGCATAATTCATCAAAATGATTCTCTATTTTGGACATATAGGCAGCTTTTATATGTATATTTGCTATGCAAGCTACATATTTATCAAAACTTTAAAAAATCAATCAGAAAAAAAGGTGAACCCCACAAAATCAGAAAAGAACATGTACAAGCAATTTCATTCACAGAATTAAAAAAAAAACAAAACCTATAAATCGAGGGAATAGGATCCAAGATGGCAAATAGGAACAGCTCTGGAGTACAGTTGCCAGTGAGAGCAACACAAAAGGTGAGCACTGAATTTCCAAATGAGGTAACAGGTGCATCTCAATGGGACTGGTGGCACACTGGGAGTAGCCCAGAAGGGTGAGCCAAGGCAGGGGAGGGTGCTGGCTCACCCAGGAAGTGCAATCTCTGGAGGACCCCTCTCCCTATTCAACGGAGGCCATCAGGGGCTTTTCCATCCATTCCAGCACTCCGGTTCAGATACTGCTGCTTCTCTCGCAGTTTTTACTGCCCACAGACCAGGAGATTCCTGGGCTGAAAAGCACCAGGAGTTTCTAGCACGGCAGTTTCAGCTGATACCGTGGGTTTACACACAAAAACTCACACAAATCTGGGCGGCCATTTCAACTGGTGCCTGGAACACTTGGGAGACAGAGCCACCTAAACAACTGAAAAAGAAGGGGTTGAAAGCAGGAGCCAAGGGATCTGGCTTAGTGGGTTCCACCCCCACAAAGACCAGCAATCTGAAATGCTCTGGATTGAGAGTTTCGCAGCAAGTGCAACTGGACCCGGGATGGTCCAGCTCTGTAGGGGGAAGGGTGTCTACCACTACTGAGGCAGTCCGCCATTACCGAGGCAATCCACCACTACTAAGGCACTCCACCATTACCAAGGCAGTCCAGCATTACTGAGGCAGACTACCTTTACCAAGGCAGTTCTAACTGTACCTCTATAACCAAAACCACAAGGAAGTTTACACAGCAGCTGGGCAGAGACTGCAGCAGCTCATCAATGCCTCTGCTAGCAGACAGTGACTAAACTACCTCCTTGCTGGGCAGGGCATCTCTGAAAAAAGGCAGCAGCATGTCAGGAACTTATAAATAAAGCCCCACCTTCCCAGGACAGAGCACCTGGGAAAAGAGGCAGTCATGAGTTCCACTGCAGCAGACTTAAACGTACTTACCCAGCAGCTCTGATCGGAACAGTGGAGCTCCCAGCACAGCACTTGAGCTCTGATAAGGGACAGACTATCTCCTCAAGCAGCTCCCGAACCCCCATATATCCAAAGAGGCACTTCATAAAGGAGAGTTCTGGCTGACATCTGGCAGGTACCCTTCTGGGATGAAAATAACAGAAGAAACCGGCAGAAACCCTTACTATTCTGCAGCCCCTGCAGGTAATTCCCAGGCAAGCAGGGTCTGGAGTGGACCACCAACAGTCCTGCAGCAAGGGACCTGTTAGAAGGAAAACTAAAAAACGAAAGAAATAGCTTCGATATCAACAAAAAGGATATCCACTCAGAGAACCCATCCCAAAATCACCAACTACAAAGACCACAAGTAGATAAATCCACAAAGATGGGAAGAAACCAGTGCAAAAAGGATAAAAACACCAAAAACCAAACATCTCTCCTCCTCCAAGGGATCACAACTCATCACGAGCAAGGAAACAAAGCTGGATGGAGAATGAGTCTGATGAATTGACAGAAGCAGGCTTCAGAAGGTGGATAATAACAAAGTTCTCTGAGCTAAAACAACATGTTCTAACCCAATGCAAAGAAACTAAGAACCATGAAAAAAGGTTAGAAGAAATGATAACTAGAATAACCAGCTTAGAGAAGAATATAAATGACTTGATGGAGCTGAAAAACACAGCACAAGAACTTCACAAAGCATACACAAGTTTCAATAGCCAAATCAACCAAACAGAAGAAAGGATATCAGAGGCTGAATATCAACTCAATGAAATAAAATGAGAAGGCAAGATTAGAGAAAAAAAGAGTGAAAAGAAATGAACAAAACCTCCAAGAAATATGGGATTATGTGAACAGACCTAACGTATGTTTGATAGGTGTATCTGAATATGACGGGGAGAA
>CAUYQU010041667.1:0-47472 GCA_963574635.1 Cheracebus regulus
AAATGCCAGATATAGGTGAAGGGGAGGAAGGCAACAAATTACACTGCCACGTGTGTACCTATGCAACAATATTGTATGTTCTTCACATGTACCCCAAAACCTAAAATGCAATAAAAAATAAAAATAAAAATAAAAAAAAAAGGAATAGAGGAAGTTGATAATTGGGATCACTCAGGGTAGAAAGATTTAAAATAACTTATTTTAATTTAATAAATGTGATGTCTTTAAATTTTCTCCATATAATGGGATCAAATTTAGAGGCTTTAAGTAGGGCATGTAGAGGTGGAGCGTCAAAGAGGTTTCTTATCGAGTAACGGTGACATCTATTCCAGCAAGTTTAAGAAACTCTTAAAGTTGTCATTTAGTTTTAGGCTTAGGGAATTGTAGGACTTGTATTCATTTGTATTCACATGCAGTCTTGCTTTAGAAACCAAATGACCCATATATGTAACTTATGTCTTAACTAGTAGCAATTTTTGTTTTTTTGTTTGTTTTTTAAGAAATCTTATGACGCTTGGTGGTCAGAAGTTTTAATAAATGGATACTATCTTCCTTGTATGCTGCCTATCAAGGAAAACAAAGTAAATTATCTACATATTATAGTGAGAATGAATGTTGGGAAAAAGCCACATCATCTAAATCAGCTGTTAGAATTTGGGAGAAGTGGGAAAGATTTTCAGCAAAGCTTTGAGGCGTAACAGCCCAGATACATTGCAGTTTTCCTTAGTGAAGATAAATATTGACTATCTTAATCAAAAGGGATGCTAAGAAAAGCATGACAGAGGTCAGTTATAGTGAAAAACTTACAGTTGGTACTGAGGCCAGCAAATTATGTGCATTTGAAACTAGGGGATGGTGAGGTATAACAATATTATTTGTGTCATGGAGACACTGAACAAATTTCCAGCTTTGTTCAGCCTTCTTTCTGAGAGAATGAGAGTATCACAGGGATTTGTACGAGGAATTATTAAGCCTTAAGTTTTGTATTTTTTAATAGACAAGGTTCAATCCTTGTAAGGCAGATTAGACCAAGGCATATTATTTACTATTAGGCAAGGGCTTGGTAGGGTCAATTTGGATTCTGAGTGGGGGTGAACTGTAAATCCTACTGACATCTACTCACAGTGTGGTCCACAAAAAGACAGGTTTTCTTCCAATAAGAAATTTTGGAAAATCAGCAGATATGTCTTTGGGACATAAAACAGCATAACACTCATCCCAGAAAAGGAGCTGCAGCAGACTCCACCAGTGAAAAAGGATGGATGTCCTGTATAGGTCTAAGACAAGAAGTAATAGACTGGAACAGAAAGAATGTCAACGGTTTATTAGATACTCTCTCCATTTGAATATGTTTATTAATCTGAGGCAGGTGCTGATTGAGGTTGGTAGGATTGAGTCTTAATAAGGTTTCTTCCATGTCTATGAGAATAGTTAGAGCCTCATTGCCAATTAAAGTACTCTCTTTAAGGTGTTTAAAGGGGAAGATTGCAAAAAATAAAAAAATAAAAAAAACTGTAAGTATTCAGAGCTCCTTTATTGGAAGGGATAAACTGGGGAGTTATGTGAAGACTAATTTGCTTAAAGTTACAAGAGTCTTTCTTCCAGTAGCCTGGCTTTTTACAATAGCAACAATTTCTAGGAGACAGCCCTAATGTATCAGAGTTGTGCGATTAGGGTCCCAATTGTTTGTTTTTTTCTTTTTTTCTGGGAACATTTATCTGTTGTTGTTGTTAGAGATTTAGAATTTTAGTGACATTTAAAAAGATGGTATTATACAGCGTGTGAGCCAATTGTTTTGCCAAATTAAGAAGACAAGCAATTGGTGTGGTCTCCCATTTTAGGTGGGCTCTTTTAACTCTTTGGGAAAGTTTTTGAGAGAGACCATTAATTAACATAGAATTAAAGGTGATTCTAGTGGAGTCAACATCTATGAGTAGGCAAGGATTTTCTCTAAATATAACTTGGAGCCTGCTCTAATGGTTGTGAACTGATTTATTTGGCTCTTGGGTACAAGTTTAAATTTTTTTCTTGTCTATGGGTTTAGGAAATTCCTTGAGGATAGCCATATGTAAATTTCTTGTAAGTTGTAGAGGCTATTTCCAATATTGTAGATAAGATTCTGGGGAAATGAGGGTAGACTTTGCTAAATCCCATTGTGGATGGGTCCAATCTGCTTTTGCCATCTAATGTTGGATCTAGTTTTCTTTCACAAGTATGCAAATAAGTTGTTAAAGATTGTAGAAGCTGATCTGGCAAGCCTGAACTGTAATGTTAAATTCATCAGCAAAATAATGTGGGTCTTCAATAACTTTAGAGAATTATTTTTGGCTATAGCATGGAATTCAGCTTTCGCTTAAGAGACATAAGAAATCTGGAGAACCTCAGGATTGTTAGAGGGTCTGATCTTAAAGGGGCAAGTATTTATAGATTGAGGTTAGGAAGCTGAAATAGGTGTGTTAGTGGGGAAACATGTATCAAAAGAGGAGGGAAGTCTGGAAAGGTTTGAGAGAAGAGATAGTAGAAAGATTTTGGGCTTCTAAAGCCTTTTTTTGTTTTATAATTTTTTGTTTGTCCCATTAATTTAGAGACAGTGTTTTGGAGTTCAACAAATTTTATTTTATTTTATTTTTATTATTATTTTTTTGAGATGAAGTCTTGCTTTGTCGCCCAGGTATATATATTGTATTTTGATTGCTTAGTTTTATGGTTGCAGTTTTCTGATTTATATTTGAGATAAACTTTTAGAGAGATCAAAAGAACCCCAGAAAGGCTGTGTTAATTTCAGGACATCTTTTATTGAGATAAGAAAACATGACAATGGACCATAATGCTTAAACATATAACTGGCTAGAGTCCCCAGTGAGAGGTTATTTTGGCATGCTTTTGAATTTGAGAGCCCATTGTAATTCAATTTTAAAGCCAAATGCACAAAGGCCAATCAAATACAAGTGCTGAATACTTGAAAGCCAAATTAAAATGCAAGTACTGATAAAACAAAGCATTTTCTTACCGGAAAGACAGGCCATCTCCAATTGAAGGAATAAAAGTCCCTCGTCAAATTCCAAGATACAAATCTCACAGCCAAGGTCAACAGAAGGAAAATAACCCTCTCCATAAGGAGGCCCTAAATGAGAGGAAGATATAGTGACTTTCTTTAAACAGGAGAGGAAAAGCCCCCTCCCCAATGAATCCCATATGAAAAAAATCTCAAACTAAATTTGGGAATTCTCTCCAAGAGAGACTCAAAAGTGGGAGAAGAGATAACCTACAAAAGTTGGGGGAAGGGGCTAAAAGTAACCAATACAGGTACCTCACACCATAGTTCCAATGGCCTGTGATGATCCCCAAGGGGAATCAGCTTTGGATTCCACTTCTGACACCATGTATGTCAAAGTCAAAATAAAAATGTAGAGACAAATCTTTGAATTTAACATTTTATATGAGATGAGAAAATTGTAATTTGGGGCATATATACAGACTGGGTGGTCTTCTGTATGTCTAAAGAACAAAGAGAAGTTTGGGAGCTTATAAGAAAAGAGAAATGTTGTATGTAGTCTTGAGAGAATGTTTGATAGTATTAGTAAAGCTCTGGAGAGCTAGCAAGCTCCAATTAGTAGTTAATGGTGGTTGGCAAAAGTTAGTGTTAGAGTTTCAGCAAGTTATTTCGAAGCTATAGATAAAACTCGTTGTAGGTTAGAACAGTTTTAGCTTCTGAACTTTAGAGAATTACATTTCTAGATGAATATTATGTATCCTAAGTGTTTTTTCCCCTGGTTCTCTGACTATAATTTGCTTGAGCATTAAAATAATGATCCAATTCAGATGATCAACATTCACACACTTTACACGTTTGTGATCGTTATCTTTCATACTTTTACCTCTTCTTGAATGTTTTATTTTATCCTAATAGACCCTGATTGTAGTACTGTTTATAAATTTATCTGATTTATAAATCTTTTTTACTGTGGTCAGAACATTTCACATGATATCAACCCTGTTAACAAATTTTTAAGTGTATAATATGGTCTTGTGACCTATAGGCACAAGGTCATACAGCAGATCTCTAGAACTTATTCATCTTACATATCTGAAACCATATACCCATTGAACAGCCACCACATTCCCCTGTGCCTTTGGCAACCTGCTACTCTCTGTTTCCATGAGTTTGACTATTTTAGATACCTCTTATAAGTGGAATAAGGCAGCCTGGGCAACATGGTGAAACCCTGTCTCTACAAAAAAATACATGCAAAAAAAAAATTAGCCAGGTATGATGGCACATGCCTATAGTCTCAGCTACTCAGGGAGCTGTAATGGGAGGATCACTTGAGTCCAGGAGGGAGATCTTGCAGTAAGCTGAGATCATGCCACTGAACTCCAGCCTGGGTGACAGAGTGAGCCCCTGTCTCAAAAATTAACAAAAACAAATAAACAAAAACCAAAAACAAATAAACCAAAAAAATAAATAAATAAGTGGAATAAGGCAGTATTTGTCATTTTGTGTCTAGCTTATTTTTCTTAGCATAATGTTTTCAGGATTTAGTCATATTGTAGCATGTGTAATGAATTCGATTTCTCTTTAAGGCTGAATACTATTCCATCGTGTTGCTTCAAAATTGTAAATGTAGAAATAACTTAAATGTCCATTGACAGATGAATGGATAGTCATCTGTCAATGGACATTTTAACCTGCCCCCCTACTATCATAGCAACAAACATTTCTTGATAAGTGTTAGAGATATTTTCTGAAGATTTAAGAAAGTGAGACAAGTGGAACTATGAAGACTCCTAGTTAAAAATTGTTTTTCCTAGAGAACTCAGATACATACACACACACACACACACACACACACACAGTTTCTTTTGGATTTTGTGCAAGTACATCACCTTCTTGGGATGTGGAAAAGCACTCAGAATTATCATTTTAAAATACCTGAGGCATTTCTTCTCTCAGAGTTGTAGTCTGAAAGATGTTGGTCTAGCTCTATGAATATCTTCTTCTATAATCTCAATGTTTGTATAAATATCTAATTTACATTATTAATCCACATCAAGCAACAAAAATGGGAAGGATTCCAGCTTTATTACTATAAAATTTTAAAGATAAAACCAAATGTAAGTGGCCACTCAACTGTTCTATCCTAATTAAACAAATAAGATAAACCTTTAAGAATTCTTTACTTGGGGAACCAAAGAAAGTACAAGAAGTAGGTACTGATTTTAAATCTCTTCTCTTAATCCTGAGTATTCCATGCAGCTTACCTAAATTCTAAATCAGCAATTCTTTTTTTCAGTATTCATCAACTTGCCCTCAGAATATTTTCATCACTTTATAGCTATAGTGCGAGCTTCTTGAAGAAATGCTGTTTCATTTTGATCTGCAACACTCAGAATGGGTCATGATGTCAGGAGTCTGTACAGCCCATGGCAGCTATGGGTCCTGAACCCAACCCCTACCTTGATAAAGAGGCTTCTAAATTCAAAATTGCTCGGAATGCTGCAAACCACCACTTATGTAAATGGCAAACTGAATAAATCCTGAAGTCTTACAATGTAGACCAGATGAAATGCCCCAACTCTTATCTTCTAGCTTCTCAAAACTACTTTTAAAATGTTCTCAAATTTCACAAAGACCAAATGGGCTACACTCAGATTTGCACACACAGAAATAGTATCTATTAGTAATGACTGCTAAGAGAATAATCACACTGAAACAGGCAGAAATTTTAACTTACAAGGAATCATTAATGTGACATTTAAAAAACACTTTCGGTCTTAATGCACCAAGACAAAATTAACTTATAATCATTGGTTTCATCACCACAGAAAGGTAGAAGTTAAGTGACTCAATTTGGGTAAATAAGTTGAAACAACACATTTTATCATTATACTATTTCTAGTGCACTGTCCTTCTGTTAAGAGTTACAGATTTATCCGTTAGGACTTTGAAATAAAGACAAAAACAAAAAATAGTGTGAAGATTAATCTATTAAACTGTGATGGTATTATCTAGGATTATGGCATAATCAGTAAAAATTATAAAATATTTACATATATACTGTATAAAATGTAGCTTCACATAGTGTTTTAGAGAAACATCCCAAAGTTTAGACAAGGATCCTGACTAGAGAGTTGATAATCTAATAGGAAGGTAATTTTAAATTATTTTTTAAATAACAAGAATGTATCTGTAAGTGATTACGTGTTTGACATGAATCACTTAGCTAACCATTTTACAGTCTCTACATATAGGACATTTTAGATTTTTTTAAATGTTGTCAAACACTTAAAGTAATAAAAGAAGTAGTAAATGAAAATTTTAAAAGTAATAAAAACTGAGTCTCTGCTGAGAAAAGAGAAAAGTCGGTGAAAGGAGTTTCTCGTGTTACCTTGACATTCAGAACATCTCAGCAACCTAAAGAAAGAAACGGAGGCAAATTAGTATCAGTAGAAAGTTTATTTGGGCCAAGATTGAAAACTGCAGCTCAAAAAACACTGGAAAACACTCTGGAGAACAAAGGAGAGTCACAAGTTTTTACAGAAAAAAGGACAAATCAGGAGAAAGGGTGATTACAAAGGTTATTTGTCAGGAATCATCATTGGTTTATAGAAGTAACATTAATTAGTGATTGGCTATACATAATTGAAATATGAGGTACGAGATAGGACATCCAGTATATGTCATTGTTGGGTTAATTTACAGCTATTGGCATCGGTTAGTCTAGAGCTGATGTAGCCAATAACTTCAAGAGGTAATTACTTAGCTTAAAGGAGAAGACAGACAGGACTAATATCACATTTTAATGCCTCTCAGGACATGATAATTTAAAGGGGACTCACATTCCTCAGATAACAAGTTTCTTTCCTTTTTAAATCTGTTTTGGGGAATGTTCTCCCACATCATACATAGCAGGTCCTCAAAACACTCTCTGTAGCATGAGAGTGTGTTATTATAGGGTTTGTTTGTTTGTTTGTTTGTTTGTTTTGAGACAGAGGTTTGCTCTTGTTGCCCAGGCTGGAGTGCAGTGGTGCAATCTCGGATGACTGCAACCTCTGCCTTTCGTGTTCAAGTGATTATCTCACCTCAGCCTCCCCAGTAACTGGGATTACAGGTGCCTGCTACCACGCCCAGCTAATTTTTGTATTTTTAGTAGAGATGGGGTTTCACCATGTTGGCTAGGCTGCTCTCAAACTCCTGACCTCGGGTGATCTGCCTGCCTCGGCCTCCCAAAGTGCTGGGACTGCAGGCGTGAGCCACCAAGCCTGGCTATAGTTACTTTCATTACAGAAATCACTTCTTTCCTAGAGAGTGTGACGGCAACTGTGAATCTTTTGCCAAGAAATGTCTCCAGACACACGAATCCATGAAGTCTGAATACTGATAATTCCCTTCACCAGTCTGTGATCGCTCATTGACTCTATAGTCAACAGAAACACCTCTAGGACACTTTGAGAACTCCCTTTGAGAAAAAACAAGCATCTGGTGATCATAAAAACATAAGATTTTACAACCCACATTCATAAACCTGCTTTTTTTTTTCAAATGAAGACTACCAAAAACAACCACCTGCCTGTGTCAACCGTGTCATAGATTAACAAACCACCCTAAGGATGGTTTGTTAACAGCTGTGGCACCGCTGTTGTATGTAGGGCCCGTAAGTAATCACTGATGATGATTAATGGAGGAATTAATCCCCCAGGAAGTAGTGTTTAGGCTCGATTTCATAGACACTGGACAGGTTGGGTAGGAGGAGACCAAATTAACTCCAATTGACTCATCATTTTTGATCTGCTCACAGGCTCTTAAAAGATAACTCTCAGCACATCAATCAAGTTTGAAACACTCCTATTCAAGAAACATCCATCAAAAGTCATTCCTTTAATATTTCTAAAAATTACACAAATCAAATTAGGATATTGGAAAACATGGGTAATAAGAATTTATATTCAGTAGATTAATGTTTTATAAAAAATGTTCATGTTATCTCCCTATATTCTAATATTATATTCTTATACTAATTCTGTAAATAATGTATTGAGGGTCTAGTTATCTCTTGCCACTAAAAAAAAGAACAACAAAGATACTGTAATGTCAAATGATCTTCCCCAGGTCATACAGCTAAGTACAGGAAGAGGTGAGACAATTAAACAGACTTTCCTTTTCTTTCTCACAGATATCAAGTTCACTGCACACATCAAGTTAAAGAGCCATAGTGATAAACATTAGGCAACCAAAAAGCTGTATTAGAAAATAACTACGGTTAAAACAAAAACAAAAAACAAGTTGGCTTATTTTTAAAATTGTTTTCCTCTCACCTATTTGAAAATGTCTTCATCAAGACAAAACTTTATGATAACCATGTAAGACAATATCACTGTGAATTTAGTTCTCTACAAATGCTTCTTATAGATGTTTTCTGTCTATAACAAAATGAGAAATAAATGGTGATCTCACAGAAATGTATGTGCTATACATGAAATCAATTTCAGAGTCATGGAAAAGTATCCAAGAACTCTCAATCCTATAGAAGACTTTCTGTTTATTGTAAATTGCTAATACATTTTAGGCCCCTGTGAGGCTTTTTTTTTAATTGCAACCATTGCTTATTGGGTTATGCAGTAGAAAATTCCATTCTATAAATTGTATTTGCTTTCTATAAGCAAGCCTCATTAACGGGAAAATGAGCTAGTGCAGAAAGCATAATTCAGAATTAAGATATTTGTGAAAACTAAGTGCTTTCTCCTATTTTCTTTTAACTTTACACATATGTTCAAGCAAAACTATGACAATGGTTCAGGGCCAAAATTCCCTTGTCTTGTATTTCTTAAAGTGCTTTATAAAGTATGTATTCACTTAATATCTAATCTGTCAAAAATTGTTTAGGGATACCTCCACTGGCATCTTCTAGATGTGATGGGGATCAGGAAAACAGGGTTTCCTACAAAAGTACAGAGTATGATTCATGCCTGAGGGATCATCTAAGCTTGTTTAGGGGAAAAAGTAGTTTATAAGCAATAATTGGAAATTCATTAATAATGTCATATGTTAGAACACTATTACAGATAATGAATTGAGTAAGGAATGAGTGCGGGTTGCTTTAACTTAAAAGTTCAGCTTTAACTTTTAAGATTTTTTTCTCATTGTGTAATCAGTAGATGTCTAAGTTGCATTTCTCCAGAGAAACAAAAAGAATGTGTGTGTGTGTGTGTGTGTGTGTGTGTGTGAGAGAGAGAGAGAGAGAGAGAGAGAGAGAGAGAGAGAGAGAGAGAGAGAGGGATGGAGAGGCTGACAAGTCCAAAATCCATGCAGCAGTCTAGAGACTGAAAATTCAGACAAGAGTTGATGTTTTTACTCTTGAGTTCAGAATCTGCAGGCTGAGTACTCAGGTGGAATTTTCATGTTGCAGTTTTGAGGCTGAATTCTGTCTTCAAGAAACCTCAGTGTTTGCTCTTAAGGCCTTCAACTGAACGGATGAAGCCCAGGCCCTTCAGGGAGGGTAATGTGCCTTACCCAAAGTCTACTGATCTAAATGTTAATCACATTTAAAGTAGAACCTTAACAGCAACAGCTAGACAAGTGTTAGGTCAAACATCCTGTCACTATAGCCCTAGCCAAACTGACGCATAAAAGTAACCATCACAGCAGATATGTTGAAGACAAAAGAAAAGAAGTTTTTATTTGGTGAATGACACGGAAAGTTGTATTTGAAAGCTCATCAAGAGGATTTGTGAATTTTAGTTTTCTATCAAAACGTTCTGTTTGAGTTCTATTTAAGTGATTCAAATCATTCAAATTTGAGTTGAAAGAAATGTTTAAAATTTGATTTCTGAAGCAAAGAACCATAATCCTGTAGACTTTAGTAGAGTCAGATATTTGCATAATTTTAATAATGCAAATATGATTGTTCATTTAGCTCACATATATTACATGTGATCATTTCAGTGATGATTTTGTGTGCTAACGGATCATTTAAGCACTTTATACATGGGCTATGCGATGTTCACCTTCGTCAAAGTTAATGATGTTGTCTTTATAAATAATAGTGTAACACAGCAGATTTGCCAGGGAAATGCTTCATAACTAGAGGGGGAGTCAGGGGACTAGCATTTATGGTGGTTCCCACTTGTAAGTACTTTACATATGCTGACTCACTTCAGTCTTGAATCTCATCACAATGTATTCATCCCCATCTTACAAATGGAGAAATGGAAACTTAGATCATGCAACCAATTCATATCATGCGTCTAATAAGTGGTCAAGCTAAAATTCAAACCTAGGCTTATATGACTAATATGTAAGACTGCCTCTCAATGTCAGAGTCCCATTTCTACTTTAGAAAGACATGAAATTAAAGTTGACCATTTTCTTATTTGCATATTGAGTTACCTGAGTTTTCGGAATAATTTTCAAGTGTGTGCATCACAGGTAATGAATGAGGATGAACCGGTATGGGGAAAGGAAGAAATCATCTTTACCTCATGCTTCCTTCCACCCCCACAAACTATGTGCCACCCACACATGAAAAGAAAGGATGCTCACAGTTCACATTAACCACATTGATCAAATGGGACCCCCTGCTGGGGAGGGGTAACAAACATGGAGCACAGGGGAGCTGACTATGTAGAATCAGTGCAACACAATACCAATTACATTTAAAAATAAGTTATGTTCAACAGATGCCCTACACATTAGTCCTTGTCCGTCTAGACCTACTTGTTTTCAATTTCTGTCTCAAGTCCCACATTTTTCATGGTGTCCTTATACTAATCAGGCTGATTTCATTTGCAAATGCAGAAATTTTCATTCGGATTGCCTTTAAACCACAAGATTACTAACCTGAATATGTGGAAATCTAGAAATAGGGCCACTTAGTGTTGTCTTTAGGGCCACAGATCCTTTTCTTTCCATTGAGACTTTCTAAACTGTCTTCAACCCATGCCTAGCTCCCCTCTGGCCACAAGATGGCCATCAGTGGCAGTCAGTGTTATGCAAATCCTTGCTTAAACATAGCAGAAAGGGAAAGAAACTTCTTTCCAAGCATGGAATATAAGTCTAAAATAATTTGCCCATAAAATTATATTTTTTCCCAAAGTATATTACAATTAAGTTGCTATTTTGAATGTTAAATGCTAATTTGATTTTTTTTTTTTAACCCTTCATCCTGATTGAAAAAAATTAATTTGTTCAACTCTGGTCACCTACATCTTCCTGTTCAAATAACTGTTGGTGAGGTTTATTCGTAATCCCTCTCTGTATCTGGATATTAAATGCAGACAGGAAAAAGTCAAGCTTTATTAGGAATGAGTCAGGGAGAAAATGATGTTGTATGGGCAAAGTACAGTGTTTGCAACAATCACCCATCTTTGATCTATATAGTTTGGCTCTGGTAGAATTACTTGCATACCATAGTTGCTTACATACATTAATTTTGTAAAATTTTGAAGTTTTAAATTATTTTATACAATAAGGTATTGACATTGACTTACCTTGTTTTATAAATTATGAAATATTTTATATATATAAAATAGAAGGCATATGGCAAATATGGGAAGTATATAGAAAAATAGAATGCACATTTCCCAGTGCCAACACCTAGGTTGGGAAGCAAAACATTGCCTCTACCTTTGAAGCCTGCTGTATATCTCTTCATCATTTGAATATCCCTCCCTCCATTCAGAAGTCATGGCGACCTTGAATTTTTCGTTCTCATTCCCTTGAGGATTGTGTTTATAGTTTTTCTATATATTTAACTTGTCCTAAACCACACAGAAATTTTGTATTTTATATAAATAATAATATTGTATGCATAGTTTTGTTTGACATTTTCCCTCTTAATATTCTGCTGGTGATGCTCATCAATGTTCTTATTCACTGGTGTGTAGTATTTAATTACATGACTATACGATCCTGTTTCCTCTAGGTGACCATTGTAATGATAAGGGACATTTGGGTAATTTCCAATATGCTGTTATTTTAAACAGTGTTGCCATGGACCTTATATGCCCTTATGCATAAAATGTGTATAAGACTTTAGTGTATGCATATTAGAAACGAATTGCTGGATTCTGTAGAATATGCATCTTCAACCTGCATTAGTATTGTCTTCCAAGTGGTTCTATGAGTTTACAACAGTTCATAAGTCTTCTCTGCAATACAGTCATGCAGTGATTGATTTATGAGACTTAATTTTTTTTTTATGTTTACACATATGGATTTAAATAGTGTCTCAGGGCTGGTACAGTGGTTCACACCTGTAATCCCAGCACTTTGGGAGGTTGAGGCAGGCAGATCACTTGAGACCAGGAGTTTGGGACCAGCCTGGTCAACATGGTAAAACTCCATCTTTACTAAAAATAGAAAAATTAGCCAGGCGTGGTGGCACATGCCTGTAATCCCAGCTACTCAGAAGGCTGAGGCATGAGAATCGCTTGAACCCAGGAGGTGGAGGTTGCAGTGAGCCAGGATCATACCATTGCACTCCAGCCTTGGAGACAGAGCCTTGCTCTGTCTCAAAAAATAAAGAAAGAAATAAAATTAAATTAAAATTAAAAAAAGTAAAATGGCATCTAATTCTGGCTTTTCCATAATTACACATAGGGGTAAACAAGTCTTTCTGTTGTGATTTTGGGCATTTATGTTTCTGTAAAATGCCTGGTTATGCATTTTGCTCCTTCTTATTGCCTTAAAGATGTATATTACAGACAATAATCCTTTTTGTGGTTAATATTGGGCAAATATATTTTCTCAGCTTTTTGTCTTGTTCTTCAATCTTTAAAATACTGTCTTTTAATCACTGAAAGTTTTTAAATTATCACATAGTTAAAATTGACTTTCTTTACAATTTGCACTTTATGTTTTAATTAAAAAACCAAACCTTTACTAACCCTAATTTATATAAAAGTCTTTTTTTCTATATATTTTAAGTCCTGCTTTTCAAAAAATTTAATTCACTTGAAATTTGTTTCCATGTACAATTTAGTTTAGAGATTCTCATTTTACTCCCTTTTTCCATATGAGTAATGTATTGCCCAGTAGCATTTTAAATTTTTTTCCTTCTTTTCCCATGATCTGCCATGATAGCACTAAAATATAATAGGTTTTAATTTATGCATGGATCTAATTTTAGACTCTATTCTGTATAGTTGGGTCATTTGTCTATTTCTGCATATATACCACACTGTGTTATAAAAAGCCTCAATCTATTGTAGGGCAAGAATCTCACTTCATTCTTTTTCAGGAGTGTTTTATACTTTTTATACTTCTTGACCCTTTATGCTTCCATTTAAATTTTGAAACAGCTTGTCAAATTGCCTGAACTATCCTGTTGGGGTTTTGTTTAAAATTCCTTTGAATTTGCAGGTTATTTTGGGGAATTGTTATCATTACAATAGTGAGTCTTCTTGTTCATAAAAATAGTGTATTGTACCATTGATTTAGAAATTTTTTGTTTCATTAATATTTTTATAATTTGCCCATGAAATTGAATTTTTCCAAAGTATATCACAATTCAGTTGCTATTTTGAATGGTATTTTTTATTTAATTACATTTTAACTGTTAGCATCAGATGTGAAAGAAAGATAAGCAATTAATTTCTGCTTGGTACATTTCTTGTCTTTTTCTATTCTTTTACTTTCAACTTTTCTTTCTCTTTATAATGTTTCCCTTTTTAAGCATTCTAGAGTTTGGTGATTTTGAAAATGTAGCTTTGTAATTTTGCCTTTTAGTTTGATGATTCGTTAATTTATATTTTCTGATATTTATGGGGTTCTTCCTGTATTTATATTGTTTTCTGTTTGTGTTCCTTGCTTTACAGTTTTCTTTCCTGCTTTTTTTGAAACGATATATTTTAAATTCAATTTTTTACTCTCTATTGACTTGTTAGTTATATTCTTTTACTGATATCTTGTGGTTATCCTGAAGGATAAAAAGTATATTTGATACTATAGTTTAATATAAATTAGAAATTTTATTACTTCCCGGAAAACTCTAGGACATTAGAACTCCATTATTCCTCCTGTTTTGTGTTACTGCTATCGTATGTTGTAGTTTTATATATTACATATTATATATTATAAGCCCCACTGGCAAAGATTCTCCCCATGACCGAACTCTAGCCAGGCTCCTCTGAGCCGCTATAGAGTAGGCCTCAACCTTGACCTATAAAGACTTAAAAACCCTAACATAGTAATAGTTCAAGGCCACATTCTGAAGATGACACATCATTCCCTTGAAAGGGCCTACTTGAGAAAACTCAAGACCGCAAAAAAAATGTAATTTGTTTTAGAAAATACCTGAGCAATACCTTAATTTGTTACAGCCAATATCCCACAGGCTCTGTGGGAGGTTAGAATCCTAACTTCAATAATTATTTCCAGCTAGCAGAAACAGCAGGCCTAATCTCATTTGTACTAACTTTTGTAATATTTCACTTCCCTGACTCTCCTGAGCCCCTACTAAACTTCCTGCTCTTTCATTTTCCCTTTAAAATGCACAATGATCTCTGTACAAATTAAAGGTGAATTTGGTATATGTTGGACTTGCTTCCCTATTGCAATAGCTACTACTGATTAAAATCTATCCTTACCACTGTAACTAGCATCCAGCTTTATCACTAATATCACAAAATGTTACAATAACAACAGCATAATAATTGTTGTTGTTCTGCACAGTTGTCATTCATTCATATTTGCTCAGATGTACACCATTTCCATTTCTCTTTACTTGATTACGATCATTTTCCTTCTTTCTGAAGAACTATCTTTAATATATTTTATTCTATGGTCTGCTGGCAATACATTCCTATATTTTATTTGTAAGTGGCTTTCTTTTCCCTTCATATTTGTTAGCTATTTTTCACGAAGTATACAATTCTATGTTGACTGTTGTTTTCTTTCAGCACTTTAAATACGTCATTCCACTGTCGTCTAGATTATATTGTTTCTCTTGCAAGATCATCTAGAAATTTTTGTTATTTCATTGAAAGTTGTGTATCATTTCTCTCCCTTTGGCCACTTTTAAGATTTTCATTTTCTCTGTTTTTCAAGTTTTCCTCTGATGTTTCTAGGTATGTTTTTATTTGCATCTATCTAACTTAAAGTCTGTAGGGGGTTCTAAATTCTATATTTTTATATTCTTCAGCCAGTTTTGAAAAATCTCAGGCAACTATATCTTCAAGTATTGTTTCTGTTTTGTTTACTCTCTGCTCTGCTTTTGGGACTCGATTCGCATGTATATCTGACCTTTTTACCACATTCCGTTTGTCTTTTATACTCTTTTCTGTATTTTCTAGTCTTTTTGCTTTCTGTCCATCAGCCTGGATGTCTTCTACTAACTTACCTACCAGTTCATTAATCCTTTCTTATGTTTTCCAATCTGATATTAAACCTAACTACTGAGTTCTTACTTTCAGTTATTGCATTTTTTAAATCTAAAATTTCTACTTGATTCTTTTTTTTTTTTTTTATAAATTACAGTTCTCTAATGAAATCTTAAACTTATCATCTATTTTTTGAATATATTAATCATGGCTATTTTAAACTGCCTGTCTGCTAATTCAAGCAACTGTGTCTTCTATATGTGTTTTTGATGCCTAACTTTTCACTTTACTTCTTGGAAATCCTATTATTTGTGCCTGAATGCTGGACATTGCGTATAATAAATTGTAAAGGATATAGGTGATGTTATCTTCTTTCAGAGTGTTAACTACAAATTACTGTAACACAATCAGGATTTCAGCTGACCTTAACTGTGTTGCTGTTTTTGTAAGGCTCTGTTAAACAAATGGTTCACCTTTGCTGTTAAGTTGTAGTTGCCCAGGCTCTGAAAGGAGGATCTGGGTCAGTTTACTAGATTGATTCCTTCTTGGAAGACATTGAATTTTTGTCTGTTTTGTGCAAAACATCTCTATACCATTCATCAGCTTTTTATGTAGCTTCTCATCTTCCTACTTTGAGCAGTTCAAGAATTTGGAAGTGTGAGAATGTCCAGTGCACTTTCCTACACATTCCCTCCACTAGGATTCTACACCCCACATGGCTGCTTTGACATATTCTTGATCTTGAATTTTTATTTCTCTAGTCAACTGGGTTTGCCAACATTTGCTAACTTCTCTGACTCTTACTAGTGTCCCCTAATTGGAACCTCTGATTGGATTCATGGTAAGAATTGGTAAATACCTTGAGAAAAGAAAGGCTGCAGAATGCCAGCTAAACTCTGTGTGGTTTTTTCTCTATAGGAGGTTAGCTTCTGCAGTCCTCTTTGCCTTGGATGTTCTCCAATGCTTTCAAGCAGAAGTCATGATTTTTGTTTGTTTTTTGTTTTGTATTTTATCTAGGTTTCTTAGTTGTTTATTGTGGACATGCTGGTCTGCTGCAGGCTATTTTGTTTCACCCAGAAGTAGAGTTTGTACTTGATTTTTAAAATATCCATTTTTTAAAATAAAATACAAGTACAGAAAGGCCATACTAAAACAAAATTGCTGAGGTTACTGGATTATAAGGAAAATACCTGTAACCGTTAGGTAAAGAAATACAGCTTTTCCAGATACTTCAGCATCTACTCCTTGCGCCTCAACTCAGTCATAGCCTTGTCAATTCCTTCTCCAAAATGGCCACTGTCTTAAATTTGATAGGTCTTGTTTTTTTAAGACTTTTTCACCCAACCATGTAATCCTTGATATCATAGTTTAGTCTTGTCCATTTTTGAGTTTTGTCCATTTTTTAATGTGGTTTAAGTACCTTTAGTCTGTAAGTTCCATCTCTGTCCCCTCATCTCCCTTATAATATATCTATGAAGACCTTGAACTGTTTGACCTTTAGTGTTTTTTGAAGTCTGGATGCTGTTGGACAATTGTTCTATAGAGGTCAATTATATCCAGTTAATTGATGATGCTGGTCAGTTTTATACCTTGGCTGAATTTCTGTCCACTAATCCTATCTGTTACTGAGAAAGGAATATTAAAGTCTTCAACTATAATTGGTGATTTTTAAAATTTCTACTGTAGTTTTGTCAAATTTGGCTTCATGTATTTGGAATCTCTGTTAATACATTTTTAGGATTGGTATGCCTTCTTGATTAATAAACATTTTTATTTTTATCTAAGAATATCATTTGCAATTTTCTTTGACTCAAAGTTTGACCACTTGAGTTAAACTCAGTGGTTTAACTCAAGGCCCTGGTAAGCTCTATGACAGAAAGCTTCACTTTCTGTGTCTATGAATTTGAGTATTCTAGGTACCTTAAATAATGGAATTGAGCAATATTTGTCCTTTTTGTTGGTTGGTTTATTTCATTTAGCATAATGTTTTCAAGATTCAGCTGTGTTGTAGCATACATCATAATCCCATTCCTCTTTAAGGTTGAATAATATTCCATTATATGTATATACCATGTTTTGTTTGTCCATTCATCTAGTGATGAACATTGGGGTTGTTTCTACCTTTTGGCTATTGTGAATGACACTTCAGTGAAGATTACTGCACAAATATTTGTTGAAGTTGCTGCTTTTATTTCTTTTGGTATACATGTAGAGATGGAATTACTACTCATCATAAGTTACCTGTCTTTAATTTTTGAGGCCCCATCACATTGTCTTACATAGTGGCTATACTATTTTACTTTACCAGCAGCAACACATGAAGGTTCCAATTATCCAGAACTTTTCCAATGTTAGATACTTTCTGCTGCATTTTGCTTATTTGTTATTGGTTTGAGAATAACTATCCTAGGTCATGGATGCCAAGTGGTAGCTCTTTGTGGATTTGATTGGCATTTTCCTAACAACTAGTGATGTTGAATATCTTTTCATATGCTTATTGGCCATTTATGTATCTTCTTTGAAGAAATGTCTATTCAAGGCTTTTGCCATTTTAATTGGATATTTGGTTTCTTTGTTGAGCAATAGGGCTTCTATAAATTCTGGATATTAATCCCTTAACAGATAGATGCTTTGCACGTATCATCTCCAATTTGTGAGTTGTGGTTTTACTCTGTTGATATTGTACTTGATGCACAAAAAATTTTTAATTTTGATGAAGTCCAGTTTAGTTTTCTTCTGTTGTTGCCAGTACTTTTGGTGTCATAGTGAAGAAATCACTGCCACTTCCAATGCATAAATAAAGCATTTACCACATGTTTTCTTCTAAGAGTCTTAGAATTTTAGTTCTTACCTTTAGGTACGTAATATATTTTGAGTTAATTTTGCATATGGTATAAGGAAAGGTTCCAATTTCATTATTTTGCATGTGGACATTCAATTTTCCCAATAAGGTTTGTTGAAAAGACTGTCCTTTCTCCATTAAATGATCTGACACCCTTGTGAAAAATCAGTTGACCATATATGCAAAGTTTTATTTCTGGGCTTTTAATTCTAATCCATTATTTTATATACCTATTAGTAGTTTGGACTGCTACAATAAAGTAACATAGCAACTGAGTGGCTTATAAACAACAGAAATGTATTGCTCACAGTTCTGGAGACTGGAAGTCTGAGATCACGATGCCAGCGTGGTCAGATTCTGGTGTGGGTCCTTTTCCAGGTTGCAAACTGCCTTCTTCTTATTGCATAATCACATGGCAAAGGCAGGCTACAGAGCTCTCTGATATCTCTTTTGTAAGGGCATTAACCACTTTCATGAGGGCTTCACCACCATGATCTAATTATTCTCCAAAGATCCCAACTCCTAATTCCATCACATTGAGAGTTTATGTTTTAGGGGGACACAAATATTCTGTCTATACAAGTTTGATCTTATGTTAATACCACAATGTTTTTATTATTACAGCTCCATAGCAAGTTTTGAATCTAGGAAGTGTGAATTCTTCAAATTTGTCCTTTTGCAAAATTGTGTTGGCTCTTCAGGATTCCTTGTCATGCCATATTAATTTTAGATTTTTTTAAAAAAATTTATGCAAATATTATTGTTAGAATTCCAGTAGGAATTGCATTGAATTTATAGACTGTCATCTTAACAATATTGTCTTTAATGCAAAAACATAAAATCTTTCATTTATATATTTTTAAATTTCTTTCTGTGATGTTTTGTTTTCAGCATACAAGTCTTTTGCCCCCTCATTTAACTTTTAATTCTAAAGGTTGTTTTCCTTTTGTTGCTATTGTTAATAGGTTTCCAAAATTTCTCTTAGCATTGTTTATTGTTAGTATATAGAAATGTACTAATTTATGTATGTTAATTTTGTATCCTGAAACTTAGTTGAATTCATCTATAAGCTCTTTCCAGTTTGGATGTCTTTTATTTATTTTTTTCTTGCCTTTATTTTTTTGCAATTATTCTTCAAAAAGAATAATTTAATATTAAAGAATAATAGCTATTATTTCTTCAAATAATCTGGCTGGAACTTTCAATATTATGTTGAATAGAAGTGGTGACTTCTATTATACATCTACTATACTTGTCTTTTTCCTGACCTTAAGGCAGAAGCTTTCAACCTTTTACCAACGATTACGAAATTAGCCACAGGTTTCTCTTATGGTCTTTTATCATGCATTGTATGTTTCCTTCTATTTATAGTTTGAGTGGGTTTTTTTTTTTTTAATTTTTTATCATAAAAAAAGATTATTGAATTTTGCCAAATTTTTTTCTGCAACAATTAGAATAATCATTCAGGTTTTCTTTCTTTTTTTTTTGTTAATGTGGGATAATACAGTGATTGCTTTTTATGTGTAAAACAGTCATTATAAATCCCACTTGGTCATCGTGTACAATCCTTTTAATATGTTGATAAATTTAGGTTTTGAGTATTTTGTTGAAGGTTTCTATATCAATATTTATAAGGGATATTTTTCCATAGTTTTGTTTTCTTGTAGTGCCTTTGGTTTTGGTGTCAGGGAAATGCTAGCCTCATAGAATAAGTTAGAAAGTGTTTCTTCCTATTTGAAGAGTTTGAGGATTGCAGTTAAATCTTCTTTAAATGTTTAATACAATTTACTAGTAAAGCCATATGGTGCTTTCATTTCAACCTGCAGGACTCTCTTTAGTGTTTGTTGTAGAGCAGATGTAGAGGTAACAAATTCGTGCAGCTTTTGCTTATCTGGGAATGTCTTAATTTCTTCACTCTTTTGAAAGACATTTCTTCCAGAGAGAATTCTTGGTTGACAGCTCTTTTTTTTTTTAATGAGTTAATCTTTTAAAGCACATTAAATGTATCAGCTCATTGCTTCTGGCCTCCAATATTTTTGATAAGAAACTGACTGAAAATCTTAATGATAATCCCTTGTATGTGATGAGTTGCTTTTTCTCTTGCTGCTTTTGATAGTCTATATAGGTCTTTTCACAGTTTGATTGCCATGTGTCCTGTTACAAGTCTCTTTGAGTTCATTCTACTACTTGGAGTATGTTGAGCTTCTAGTATTTGTACATACAAGTGTTTCATCAAATTTGGGAAGTTTTCAGCCATCATTTCTTCAAATAATCTTTTCCCTGTTTCTCTCCTTTTTCTCCTTCTAGGATTCCGAAATTTTTATATTGTTCCTCTTGGTGTTCAACAAGTCCCTTAGGCCGTTTTATTTTTATTTCTTCTTTTTTCTTTCTTCTCATACTCAAGAATTTTAAGCATCCTATCTTAAATTTTTGCTTATTCTCTCTTCTGCCTGCTCAATCTGCTTTTGCACATTTGTAATAAGTTTTTATTTCAGTTATTTTACTTTTTAGCCCCAGAATTTGTTTGGTTCCTTTAATAATATCTATCTCTTTATAAATATTCTAATTTTGTTAATATGTTGTTTTCCTAATTTCTTTTAGTTCTTTGCCCATTTTTTCCCTTAGATTTTTGGTCATATTTAAAGCTATATTTTCCTCCACACAAAAGCCTTTGTGTGGTTAAGTCTTAGGTCTGGAACTCCTTATGGATAGTTTTTGTTATTTTTTTCCTTTGAATGAACCATGTTTTTCTGTTTCTTTGTATGCCTTGTTTTTTTGTTATGTAAAAATTGGACATCTGACCATTATAATATGGTAGCCTGGAAATCAGATTCTCTTTGTCTTTTTCTCATTCTCTCTCTCTCTCCTTCTCTTTGGTCATTCAATGCTTTAGTAGCCCATTTGTGGTTTTCCTGAGACTTTACCAAAATATTTTTGCAACAGTTATTTCTTGTAATATGTAATCACTGAAGTCTTTGTTCCTTGAACCTGTGTTTAGCTAATGTCATGACAGAAATGTACTTGAATGCCAAGACCTGAAACAAACATAATAATGAACAAACACACACCAGAAAGAAAATGAGAGAACAATCCTCTTCCTAATCTTTGCAGTTTGGCCCTGTGCTGAGACACTCCTTCACCAATTAACTTAAGTTGTTCCGAGCCCAGGGATCAGCCCAAGATGAAAGCTTCAGGTCTCCCAGGATTTTTCTGAGCATATGTCTTGGCTGAGTATACGTGAGGTTTCAAAAAATGTCCCATACATCTAGCTGCTTTTCAATGTCCTCATTTCCTAAAGAGTCTCACTTCAGCTTCCTCTTCAGTGTCTCCTGTATGACTATGGCCTATTGTATGCTTCTATTTGTAATCTTTTGCCCCAAGCATCGGTAGGTTTGTTGTTAGTCCTGTAGATTTTATGAGTAGTTCTTGCCACTTTTCTTTCTGTTTTCAAAGTTATACAAAAGGAGTGATTTACATAAATCCTTCAGGTATTCAACAGACAGGTGAGAAGAGATGTACACAATAACATGCCAATAAGATCTGTTCTGCAATCTCCGATTTGGAGGGAGGGGCTGGAAACTGGGCTGCCACCTGCAGCAAACCAATTCTGCCATCAGGCCAAGGAGGTAGCTGAATAAGAGTAAGAGCTCCACAAAATGTTCCTTTCATTTTGAAAATGACTTTTTCTTGTTTGGTCATTTACTTGGTTGCAGTAAATATTTGACTATTATTTAGAAATTCTACAAAGTTGTTTCAGACAGCTTCTGGTTGTTCTTTCAATGTTTCTGTGGAGAAACAAGAATGGGGCATCTCCTAATAACAATTGATCCTTTTGCAGATGCTATTCCTCCAATTTTCTTTTGATTAGTATTTGCATGATGTATCTTTCTTTGGTACTTTTACTTTAAAGTAGTTACATTGGAAGTTAGGTTTATATAGATATCATATAGTTGGGTTAAGTTTTTTGGTTTTTTATTTTATTTTATTTTGAGACAGAGTTTCACTCTTGTTGCCCAGACTGAAGTGCAATGGTGCAATCTCAGCTCACGGCAACCTCCACGTCCCAAGTTCAAGCGATTTTCCTGCTTTAGCCTCCTGAGTAGCTGGAATTACAGGTGCCCGCCACCATGCCCAGCTCATTTTTTATATTTTTAGTAGAGACGGAGTTTCACCATGTTAGCCAGGCTGGTCTTATACTCCTGACCTCATGATCTGCCTGCCTTAGCCTCTTCTCACAACTCATGTCTTTAAATTAATGTGTTTTGACTACACTTAATTTAATTATTGATGTGTCTGGATCTAGGTCTACCATTTTAGCATTTGTTTTTGTTTGTACCCTTGTGTTTCACATTTCTACTTCCCATTTCCTGTCCTCTTTTTGGATTATATTGAAGTGGAAACATTTTTAATATATTTGTTATAATTTTGACTATCCCCTTTGGTTTGTATGGCATTTGTTCTGGAGGTTACAATGTATATACTTAACTTTTCTTAGTCTACTTAGAATCAGTAGTTTACCACGTAAGTGAAATGTAGGAACCTTACTACATATAGTTCCTTTATTTATTTTGTACTATAGGTGTCATTTATTTGACATATACATTGAAAATGACAATGGATATTATTTTTGTTTCAATTGTCCAATAAATTTTAAAGGGCTAATGAAGAGAGGAATAGTCATTTATATTTACCCATATATTTATTACTTCTGTTGTCAGTCCTTCATACCAGTTATCCCACATTTCCTTTTGTCATCATTCATCCTCAGTTTGGAAAACTTCCATTAGCAATTCTTTTAGAGCAGGCCTGGCAACAAGTTCTCTTAATTGTCCTTATTTGTGAATGGGTTGGATTGTGTACTCTCCAAGCAGAACTGCTAGATCTTAAACTCCAGTAATTTAGATGTGACCTTATTTAAAGATTGGGTCTTTACAGAAATAATCAAATGAAAATGAGGTTACGATTAATCTAATATGACTAGTATTCTTATAAAGAAATGGGAAATTTAGACAAAGAGGCAGATATGCAGAGGTGATATGAAGAGTCACAGAGAGAAGGCATTCATCTATAAGCCAAGGCAAGAGGCCCAGAACAGCTCTTTCCTGCCTGGCTCCTCAGAAGGACCCAACCTGCTGGCACCTTGATTTCAGACTACTAGCTAAAAGAATTGTGAGATAATAAATTTCTGTTGATTAAGCCACCCAGTTCATGGTACTTTGTTATAGCAGTCCTTGCAAAGTAATGTAGTCTTTATTTTGCTTTCATTTCTGAAGGTTTTTTCACTAGAAATAGAATAATGGGTTGATAGGTTTTTTTTTCATAATTAAAATTTTTTATGCTGGTTCTCATAGTTTCTTATAAGAAATCTGCAGCAACCAAATAGCTGTCTCTCTCAAGGTAATGCATTGTTTTTCTCTGTCTTTATTTTTTCAATATTTTTACTGTGTTTTTAGTTTTCAGAAGTTTGATTGTGATTTGTCTTAGCATAGTTTTTTTGTGTATCCTTTTTGGGGCCCGCTGAGCTTCTTGAATCTCTCCTGTTTCATACTTGGAAAGTTTTCAGTAATTATTTCTTTGTATAATTTTTCAGCACCAGTTTTTCTCTTCTCTTTAATGAATTCTGATGACTTGCATATTAGATATGGATATTACTGTTTTACAGGTCCCTGAAGTTTATCTCACTTTAAATCTTTTGTTTAGATCAAATTATTTCAATTGATCTATGTTCAAATTCACCGAATTTTCTGTCATTTCCAGTTTGCTATAGAGCTCATCCAGTAAGGTTGTCATTTTGGTTATTGTGTTTTTCTGTTATAAAGCTTCCATTTGTTTCTTCAGTATCTTCTATTTCTTTACTAAGAATCTCTATGTTTCTATTCATTTGAAGAGGTTTTATGATTGCTTGTTGGAACATTTGTATAATAGCTGCTGTAATATGTCTTTTAGATAACTCCAATATCTGTGTCATGTCTTGATTTTTGTTGATTGTCTTTTTCCCAGATGAGTTGGGATTTTCCTATGCTGAGTAATTTTAGATTTTACTGTAGACACTTTGAATATTATGTTATGAGATGCTGGTTTTCATTGTATTTTAGTAAACATTATACTGGCTAGTGGGCAATTAACCTGATTAGACTCATACCACAAGTTCCTGCCTTCTGTGTATTATGGTTCAATGTCAGTTCAATTTTCAAAACATTTGCAGAGCTATTTGAATTGTCTCGTGTGTGTGCCACCCAGTGGCTATTCTGTGACTTGGACAGTGTTCTATTTGTTAATTCAGTTCTCAAAGACTTTGGCATGCTGACTAGATCCATTTATTTATAGCTTGTGGGTAAGACCAGGAGCTCATAAACAGCTTTATGGTGTTGCTTTTTAAAATTCTTCTCTCTCCTTAATATTTTTTGGCTATCTGGAGTTTCTCTTTTTAGTTTTCTGGCCAAAAAGCTGAGGCTTTAGTTATCTGCTCTGCCATGCAATTTTGTGGCTACTCATTGATATGAGCACAAACAATGGGAGAAGAGAGAGAGAAAAAAAAGCAATGGTGCTTTGCTCTGACATCTTAGCACCACAGCGCCACTCATCAAAGAGGAGTTTTCCTTTCTCTCACAGTTTTGTTTCCTGCAGACTTTAACTGGGACCTCTACTACCACCACCAGATGATTGTTTAGGGGCTGGGTTGCATGAGAATGGAGAAAAGACAAAATACCTCAAGTGTTTCCTCACTCTATCTGAGCATTAGGCAGTCCCCTTTCTACTCTTTGAGCTAGGAGGACTGTCTTTGAATTCTGAATTCTGGATTTCTTCCCATATCTGCCTGCTAGTATTTAAATTTCAGAGTCTCCAAAGCTGCCCCATGCAGTGCATCCAGTTTTAATAGTTACATTCAGTGTTAAAGACAAGGCGTTTATTCATCTTAGCCAGAACTAGAATTGTGTCAAATCTTTACTCATCCCACTCTTTATTTTCATTGTTTTTGGCATTCATTCTCTCTCTCTCCCTCTCTCAACATTTCTCAGTCTAGCCAGAGAGAAATTCATTTTATTAACCTTTTCAAAAGATTTTTTTTTATTTCATCGACCCCTATTTTGCTTTTCTATTTTACTGATTTCTGGTTTTTTATTTTTTCCTCTCTGCTTATTTTGCATTTAATGTTTTATTCTTTTTCTAGATTTCTAAGATGGATACTAACTTCATTGATTGATGGTTCAAAAATTAGATCATGGTAAAATTTTAACTTTGCATTTTCTTCTTATAATAATATAAACATTTACTATTACTTATTTCTTAGAGATGTTTTCTATGCGTCATACACATTTTGATACATTATTTATTTTTAACAAATTTAAAATATTTTCTGTACTGTCATGTGATTTCTTTTTTACACCATGAGGAACTTAGGTGTGTTTTGTATAATATTAAATATGTGGACTTTTAAAAATATCTTTATTTTATTGTTCTAATTTAAATTGTGATCTGAGAACATATTGTATATTATCTCAATTATTTTACATTTAATTTTCTTTTTTCATCCTTTATCTTTTTCAAACTATTCAGCATTTTAATATATACATTGCTCATAAACAGAACTTAGGCTGAGTTATAGATTTTTCTAAATAAATGCAACAAAAATTCTTTAAAATAGAATTTCTTTGCTTTTGCAATGCATTTATATAGTTCAAAAATATGACAATCATATTTTCATTTTTATATGTTTAGTCCTCTTCTTTTAACCAACCACTTTCTTTCTATCATTCCTAAACTTTTCCCCCAAAGCAAATAACCAGTATTACAAGGCTCTTGTATAGTCTTCCAGATGTTCTTTTTTTAATATATATATATATTTTTTTTTTTTTTTTGAGATGGAGTCTTGGTTTGTTGCCTAGGCTGGAGTACAGTGGTACAATTTTTGCTCATTGCAGCTTCTGTTTCCCAGGTTCTATTGATTCTCCTGCCTCAGGCTTCCAACTAGCTGGGATTACACATATGCACCACCACTCCAGGCTACTTTTTGTATTTTTAGTAGAGATGAGGTTTCACCATGTTGGCCAGGCTGGTCTCAAACTCCTGTCCTCAAGTGATCTGCCCACCTGGGCCTCCCAAATTGCTAGGATTACAGGCATGAGTCACTGTGCCTGGCCTAGATGTTTTTTATGTATGAACAAACATATAGGAATATATATCTTTTTATTTTTTATATATACAAGTTTGCATAGTATACATTGTTGAATTTCACTTTTATAAAAAAATAAATCTTTGAACACTCTTCATAACAGTACATGGAAAACTTCATTTACTTTACTGCTGCATAGTTTTCCTTTCCATAAATTCTATTTAACCTGACTCCTCATTACAGATATCCAAAATTTTCTCTTTTTTGTCATTAAGATAATGCAGAAATAACAAATATTGTCTTATTATTTTGTATATATGCAAATACATTTACCTAATAAAACCTCAGAACTAGTAATAAAGTTTTACAATTATATACTTTTTAAATATTAAAAAAGTAATATTATCTTTGCTAAATTTACCTCTAAAAGAAGAGCAATAAATTTACATTTCCATAAGTAACATATGAAAATGTGTTTGTGTCCACTCATCAAAAAAACATGTTAACAAGCTTTTGAATAGTGTTCAGATGACTGAAAAATGGTAAAGTGGTACACTTCTAATCTTCATTCTCTTTATTAATAGATAGTTCAGCGTCACTCACATTATAGCACTATTTATACTTCCTTTCCCGTTAGCTGAATTTCATACACTTGGTTCGGTTTTTAATTCAGTTTCAATTACTTTCTTCTTATTTCTAGGAATTTTGTATATATTAAAAAGAATTTATACTTTTGTCTTTGATATGTGTTAAACATATAGTTCCCCAATATTTGTCTTTCGACTTTCCTTATGATACTGTTTTCCTCATGCCACATTTTATATTCATAGAATCCAATTATCGATGCTTTTAAAAACTGGTTTCTGGGTTTGGGTCATAGGGAGAAAATTCTTCATTATTTAAAGATTATAAGTTTTTCTTCTAGCATTTTCATTTTTTATATTTAAATCTTTCATCTACTTGAATTCATCCTGAGCATGAGAATTGACTCCTCTTTCTTCATCATTTCTGATTTTTCTATTATTCATTAAATGGTTCATCTTTCTGTCAGCTGTCTGAGATACAATACTATATCATATACCATGTTCCTTTATACATTTAGATTTATCTTAACTTTATATTCTAATAATTCTGCCTATTTATCTACCATTACTACACAGTATAGTTGCTAACAACATAGAACAATATAAAAGCCTAGAGCACTGCAGCTCTGATAATCCCTGCTTCAAAAATGCATGTTGTTGTGTAGCATGGCAGGTCTATATAAGCTTTTGGAAAACTCTTGAATATTGACATAATCCTCATAAACCTTATCCTATTATCTGATCAAAATCATCTAGATTTACCACATGTTCAGAAATTTCTTTGCTCTTCAATTTTTTTCTTTTGTTTTGTTTTTCAGTTCTTTCAAGGATTATTTTTTCCCCTTTTTAAAGTTTATGCTTTTGAATGATTTTTAATAATGAACTGTTAATAATAAAGATATTTCCATATAAAAATACTTATTTAGGAATGCAATTTTAGGTTTTCAGTAATTCTCTTTTAGTACTCTGAAAATCTCATAGCATTATTTTCCTTTTGCTGCTGTTTTTGACAATTTCAGCTCTCATTTAAAATTTTTATTTATTTGTAGGTATTCTGAATTCTGAATGATCTCTTTGCCTGACATACATTTTTTTTATTAGACCTCTCACTCTATTTTTTAAATCTTGCCTTCTTCCTTGTGTTTTTTAAAAAATCTTGATTCTTGATCTTTTTAATCTTGGTCCTTTGTCTTTTTTAAAATATATTTTTCATCTTTTTAATATTTATGCCCCATTTTAAATGATCTGTTCAGATTAATCACATGATACACTAGATCTTCCTTCATGAATTTTGAGTCCATCAATCAACCTTTCCATTTCATTTTTTAGTTCAATTATATTGTATTTCTAGAAATTATTTTTGGTTCCTCTTTCAATATTTTTTGTCTTTTATGGTCTTTTTTCTTTTTCTTTTTCTTTTTTTAACCATAAAGCAGTGTGAACTTTTATCTTGCTGCAGTATAAAGGCTAGGTGGTATTACCTGTAATCAGGGAGGATCTCCATCCTTTGAACAGTCATCAGTCACACAGACTTTCTTCCCACCTCATTTTTCAGGACAGGGTTTTTGTTGTTGATGTTTTCTTAACTCATCCTTTGACACAGTTATGTCCCTTGACAATTTCCTGCTTCATTTGGGGGTCTCTATTCTCAGACTGCTCCTGTGCCCACAGGGCATCCTAACTTCCCCTAGGTTATTAAAACCCAAAGCTCTAGATTTTCTGGAAGTGGCAGCACTCCTCAGAGCTCTAGGCAGCCTTAAGTCTTACTTTTTCTCATCTGAATTTTTGTTCCTGCTTAGTTGCAGACCTCTGAGATTTTTCCTTTCTTATAAGCCTAATTATGCATTTAGAAGTATATTATCCATACCTTATGTTGTATTTTTAATTGTCTTTTTTTAGTGTGAGGGTTTTCAGAGTATTTACTCAGCCACATTGCCAACAGATATTGAAAACATAGTTTCATATCTATTTCTAAACTCATACATTGATTTCTTTGTTTCCTCACATATTAATTTATTCAGAAAATACTTCTGAGGAACTTTGCTGGGCATTAGGAACCCAAACATAATCTTATCTCCATTTTCCTTCTATTTTGCTGTTTCCTCCCTCTGAATGAAACCTAGAAATGCGTTCTAGGGCAGGTGAGTTATCACCACAAGGCTTACTTTACCCTGGTCATCTCAACAGAACCTGTTTCTCCCCTTGGCTACACAGCACTATGATTCTAATTCAGTAAGTCCCTTTCCTCATCCTGCTTTCGATAAAAGCATGTACTGAGCACTTAGTGTGTGCCAAATGTTGTGTTAGGTTGAGGGTAATCAATGCCCCTGTTTTAAGCAACTCATCAAATGGTGGAGACCGCAACCATGTAAACTGTTGGCTGCAAAGATGAACTGTGGTCTTGTTGCAATAATAGTTAACAACTATGATAACAAACACTTATACAGTATAGCACTTCTCTGTGCCAGGCACAGTTCTAAATGCCCCATGCGTATTAACTCATTTAGTTATTAGAACCACCCCAAGGTGGGAAGGTATTATTTTCTACTCATATTTTACCAATGAGATAACTGGAGTACAAAAAGTTTGGTAGAAGCTAGAAAGCTTTAACTCAGCTTTTCAAGATTTAAATCAAGACAGTTGTGCTTGAGGGTCTGTGCTTTTAATCCTCATGCAAAACTGCAATCAGAAAGTATGTACGAAGCACAGCAAGGGATCTACAGGCCTTACTTATTTATGCAGGTGCCTTAAAAAGAGTCCTTAAGCTTCTCATATTTGTGTCCTCCACAGGATCTAGTTCATGCATTGCTTTTGGCAGGTATTAAGTGCAGTTTGTGGAACTGAATTTTCTTGAACTGGCTCATGGAGAGTGGGATTTAAAGAGCACTGGCAGAAATAGAATTCTGTTGATATCAGCCAACAATGGTTGTCTATCTCTGTTGAACAGGCAAAGTGAAGTGGAAGGCAATCCCAAGTGTTCACTTCGGTTGTTTGCTGATCAGAAATGACTGAGCTGCTATCTATGCAGAAAGTCCCAAAAGTCAGCTGCCCACGTTATTAGGCTTTCAACACATTGAAAGGCCTCTTGCTCCCTGATGTCTTCTGAGGTCTTTTCAAAGAGCCTAGATTTATTTAAGGCTCTTAATAAGATGTTGCTGTGCAGAAAAATAGTCATTTAGCTGTTACTAACCAATAACACCTTATATCTAATTCCTTCTTTTAATCCAGCATGTTTATTAAAGCTTCAGTACATATAATTTGACAAGAGAGTAAGGAGGAGGAAGCATGATCATATAAAGATCAAAAAATGTAACCTGATAAAGGGATCTTGGGTAGCAAGAAGGAACTTTCTTTTCCAGCATTAACTGGATGGGGACATCCTTAGAAAGGAGAATGGTGTGTAGAAGAGAGAAAAAGATATCACCAATCATGGGCACTTTTATTACCACATGGACACTGCTTTTCTTTGTGCACATTTGCTGCTTTAGCCCAATCAAAAGCCAATTGTCTCTGGGGATTTGGAATCTGATGTGGGAGAAGATTATGGGCTCATGAAGCAATTAATGATTTTCACTAATCCATAGCCATTTTTAAACCATGGCACATACTAGACCTAATTACCTTTATTGAACAAGGCATCTCATTACAATTTTGTGTGTATTACATTCAAAACATATTAACTTCATTTAACTATAGTATGTTTTACAGCATACAGTTTTACATAAGAAATTCAAGACTGTATGACTTGAAGAAAATGCCACTACTTAAACAGACACTAACTTTCTTAAAGTTTTCTTCACTTAGTCAAAGTCTTCATTTCCCTATTCTTAACTGGCACTACTTCCTTGAATTAGAAGCTCTCTACAACTTAAGCCTTTGAGGAAATAGGAAAATATATTTAGAAACTAACCAACTAACCTTGACTTTCAGCATCAGTCATGCTGGCTGAATCTTTGTCCTATGCATGTACCGTGTTTCTTTTCTCTTTCCACTCAAAACTGTGATATTCTCAGGGCATGGGAGACTGCCTGTTGCTTGATTCCTGTTGTATAGCAGCTTCAGACCTTTAGCAGAAGACTATATAGTTCATTATGTGTATCCCAGTATACTACAAATGGCCAAAGGGTATTACTGGAATGAACATTTTGAAAATTCTATTTGTGATTTCTTCTTGCCCGGGCAACCCTCTCTCGACTCTCCTTCTCCTATAAATCTTACCTGTCCTTTAAAATCCAGGCTCAGATTTGACCTTCATTATGTAAACTTCCTATCTCAACAGGTGTCCAAAATGTGTTCCAAGAAACATGACTTCTGGGAGATGCTAGTGAGGCATTATAGACAAAGACAGATATGTGGTCAAAGAGATTTGGGAAACATTTTATTAAATAGGGTCTTGTCTGCAGATATTCTCAGAATCATTTTTATTTCAGTAGATATATTGGGTCTTTAATAAATGAATGGGAAGTGCTACATTTCCCAGGAATTTTGGTGACAGATCTTTTTTTATCCCCTATGGTGTACCAGCCAGAGTGTTCTCCAGGCATATATTGAGGAATTTGTTGATAATTCACTCCTTTGAGATCCTACAGAATTTATGGTTTATAGTACACTATTTAGCATGTATTTAGTTACAAAATATATTTTCCTATTTTCCCAAAGATTGGTACTTATTGATTAAATCAAAGTACTAGGTAAAAACACTTAATATGGATCCAAATAAAGTAAAAAGGAAAGAAATAAGAAATTTCATTGAAAAGAATCAAACAGATCATAATACTTGGGGAATATAACTGCCTTTGGTTTCCTAAAAATGCATGTGAAAATTAATGTGTCAGAGCAATTTATTTCTCAGGAAAGTTATAGAAGGTAAATTTAAAATACGTTCCAAAACCAAATTTAAGGATAAGTATAGCACAAGTATTTTTACATAAAGGACACTGAAAGGTAAATTACAAATATCTTTGCTCACCTTTTTCAAAAATTTAGAGAAGCACTATTTAAACAAGTGGGGCTTGGAGAGAATGTATGGAGGAAATACTTTAAGCTATAAAACAGTGAAGAATTTCTGTGAGAAGCTAAGGCAACAGCCAGTGTATTAGAACATACGTTCAACTGTGGGCAATGGAAACCCAAAGTTAACTTTACTTCAAATGAGCAAAATCATGCCTTCTCTTTTGCCTAGAGATACAAAGCCTGGGACTGGTTCCTATTCCTTCCCCTGAAGTCCTCCATGGACTGGGCTTCTTTCTACCTTGTTGCTTCTCATCTCAAAAGTGCTCCCCCTGTCAGCATCCAAGCTGGCTCAGCCCCACATTCTCCATTGGGCCAGTGGAAGGAGAAGACTGTGGAGAAGAAGCACACCTCCCTTCTGCGCGTATCATAATGGCCCATGCATTGTCACGTGGCCGGATCTGGCTGTATGGAAACCAAGAGACACGGTTTTTCCATGGTTGTGAGTCTGGTAAAATAAGCAGCCTCTGATAAAAGAAGGGACAATGACTATTAGAAGACAATTTGTAATCTTTGCCATAATTAATTTCCAGTTTTCTTTCCTGGTGTCTAAATTAACATGGGGGAATTAAATATGTACTTTACAGCATTTCTTGAAATGTCCTAGATGAGAGCTCTGAACAAACACTACATTTATTTTAAAATAAGTTCATAAAAACTACAGTTAATATAAATATTTTACATCACTTGATTAAGTAGAAGTTTTCACCATTAGATTCCAAGGGGGAAGGAGGGAGAGTGGACACTTCTGTGGAAGAGACACATGCCCTTCCATCTCCAGCTGAAGCCACACTGGCATTGGCACAATAGTGGGGAAGTCACAGAGCTGCTTTAGGAAAATTCTTGGGTTAGTCTCAAGCTTTTCCTCAACTCTAGAGACTCCCAGTTTCAGGCCCTCTAGACAGCAGGACTTGATATGCCAGAAATACCCACTTTAGCCTTTGCATCAGTTAACCATTACCACAATAACACAACATCACAAACCACTTCCAAACGTAATGGCTCAAAACAACAACCACTTATTTATCTGACAGTTCTGTGAGTCATAAATGTTGGCTGAGATCAGCTAGGCTCTCTGCAGCAGCAGTCAGAAGTAGGTCAGGTAGGCTGCTCTTCGGATCTTGGCCAGGCTAGCTCCCATGCCTGGCCTTGGCTGGGAGAACTAGATGACTTGGCTCCACTCCCCATGGTCTCTCATCCTTAGCAAGCCAGCCAGGCAGAGACAAGCATCCGAGAGAGACGGAGGATGCCTGCGAGTCACTTCTGGCCATTTCTATGAAAAAGAGCTAGTCACAAGCCCCATCAAGAGTTAAAGTGTAAGGAAATAGACTGTACCTCTTGATGGAAGGAGCTAAGAAGTCACATTGCAAAGACCTGGATACAGAGAGGAGCAGAGAGTTTGTTATTTATCTACCACCATTATTAGTTTGGTGTTTTCTGGTTCTAGTAAAAATGTAATGCTTTGTGAAGGTTAAAAGTCCTTTTACCTTAGTGTAAATAATTTGCTAGTTTTTTTTCCAGAAAGTATGAACACTAGAGAAGAAAGGATGTTGACTGCCATCGCTGGGTTACATTGAACAAGTGGGGATATATAATGCAGAAAATACTGTTTGTTCAGATATAATTTGCAGGCTTCCATTTTTTGCTTTCAATCACCTCTGATGAGAGATAGTATAAGTTAACAGAGGAACCATTTTCTACTAATGTACTGGTGATGCATGCATATTTCTTTAAGTTATGATAAAAGCATTATATTATTGTGAATAAAGTACTCTGAAATGAAATACGTGAACTGAATTCTCACTCTAGTCTTTGTGGAAAATCACACAAAAATATCTGTGACACTGGATACATTTGTAATCTCTAAGCCTCAGTTTTCTCATCTGTAAAATGGGGATAATAATTTTATCAAACTGATATAATTGTTTTGAGACTTAAATGTTCTTAAGATAGTATCTGGTGCATTGTAGTGTTCAACAATGATATTTCTTTTTAAAATTATAATCACTAACATGATGGCAATGAAAGATAATAATTTGACTTTTCTATCAATGCGGATACATGTAAAATTTTTTAAAAAATAGGATTTTCAGTAGAGCAGGCCAGATTGAAGACACATGTTACAGTCACTTTCTTCTTTACCAATAAAGAGACATTTGTATGAAAAAGAGAGCCATTATTTTGGAAACTGAGAAGCCAATGAAAAAGTGAATAACTGGATTCATGTCCAGAGAAAGGTGAAGCCTTGATGAAATGCAGGAAGCCTGGACAGGCAGATTAGAAATAAGACACACAGATTCCTTCTGAAAATACAGAAGTATGCATGTCAGGGAATTGGTTGGAGTTCTAGAAGAAGTAAAAAGAAATATCTCTTCACAAAGTAGAAATTTATGAGATGTTCAATATCTTGAGACTCTCAGGAATAGCTAAGGGGGAGAATACATCACTGAAAACAGAGATTCAGTGAATAGTCTGTGATTGAAAAGTAAGATTCCTGTCCTCCCTTTTCACATGTATCTGGAAAGAATGCCCAAGGATCACCAAAAGTATAAGGGACCCTCTAATATAGAAAAGAAGGAGCAGAGATAAAACAAGGGATTTGAAAGCAACAGACACAATGCAAGAGGCAAACGAAAACTTCACATAAATATGTAAGTCAGATTCTGAGAGTTAGGTAACAGAAGATGTCACAGTAGGGAAATAGGAAAGCACAGAAGAGAAACAGAGAACAAAATAGTAGCCCTTGGAAATCAAATAGACATAGATCTAGAAATGCGAAGTTTAGTAAGAGGATTAGAAGGTAAAAATAAGGAAATCTCACAGAAAGTAGAGCAAACATAAAAGATGGAAAGCAGAGAGACCACATAAGGAACTTAGATAATGACTTCAGAAAAGTCTATTTTTAATTAACCAAGTTCGAGGAAAAATAGTGTCAAGAAACAGCAGGGAGAAGTTTATCAAAACAGTAACTAAGGAAATTTCTCAAACTGAAGTATATGAGTTCCAGATTGGAAAGGACTGAAGATTCTAAGTCCTTCAGCAAAATGGATGCTTATATTTTAAGTTATGCAGAATGTTGTGACTTTCTAAAACTGAGTATATTTTAATACAAATAAAATATTAAAAAGAAACAAAAACACTAGTATGTTGAAAACAAAATAATACAAACAAATGCTGAAAGACCATACTGCTCTGTTGATTTTAGGCAGGAGATCAGTGCAAGATCTTCTGCCTGCAATTAATTAAGTAAAATAGTGGAGAGGGCCTTATAACCACAGGTTTCAAATCATGTCAGACAGGTCACAGGAGATGAAATATGCTGGCTTAAGCTAGATGTGATTCTGGGTCAGTTCTAGAGACCTGAGAAGAGAAAGGCATGTACCAGAAAATTTGTGAAAAACAAGCTTGGATGGGAATGGGTTAAAACCAGGCAAGCAAGAAAGAGTCACTCAATAGGAATCCAAAGCCATGGCAAAATCAGGAATATTCTATAAAATGCATCAGATCGTGTTGCAGGATTTAGCAAAATGTTCAGATATCACAATCTTAAATGTCGTATCTTTAAAGCATGGAAATTGAGAGTCTAATTTGAAGGACAATATGCCTCCATTTGAATCTGGGAGCTGTCTCTTACTGGCTGTGTGACTTTGTACAGGTTCATTCAACTCTCTGAGTTTAAGTTACAGAGCTTTTCTGAAGTGACATCTAAATCACATAAGTCAGAGTCTGGAATATAGTAGATGACCAGTAAATGACAGCTCATCCTCATTGTTTACTTTATATTAATTGGGTTTGATAATTTGCTGGCACTTTCATATATTCAAAGTTTAGATGTCAGTTTCCTCATCTGTAAAATAGGGATCATATTGGTATTTATTTAACAAATGTATGAGTATTAAAGAAATGTAAATAAATATAGGTATAAATATAAGTAGTGTTTAAAGAAATATAAACATAAATATAAGTAGTATTTATAGCACTTAGTAAAAGATAAACAATGTTGATAATAACAACAGTATTACTAATCTTTAATAATTAAGAATCATGCTTCAGGGTATTTTATTTTTTGCTCACCCTTTTTATTGCAGGACAATTAAACATCTTGGCCACTAGTGACTGGTCTCTTTTTCACTGCTCAGTCTGTTACTTGTAGCCTCTTTGGTAGTCAAGCAGTCTAAGCTCTGTTTAGATAACAGAATACTATGAAAAATATGTCTTTCATAGTAATATATGTTTTCCCTAAAGGGAAGTTATTATTTTATAAAATTTATGACTATAATACATTAATTCTGAACAATAAAAGTAGAAAACAAAACATATTTGAAAAATATAGCCTCACCACCTGAATAAAAGCATTATTTTTGGTGCAATATTTTTAGAAATTTATTCTATTTATTTTTATTTATATGAGTATGAGGAGGTAATGTATCTGATTTTTTCTTCTAACTCCAAGATCATATCATGTGTATATTTCCATATTCTAAATATCATTTCTAATGCTTACATAGTAGGAGTCATAATTTATTTCTTTTTCTGTTGAGAGTGGTTTAATCTTTTTCTACTTCTATGTCTTGTAATTTTTTATAAAAAATGAAGCAATTTGTGTAGAATAGTGAAAATGGGCCTACCTGTTTTTCGGTAGGTCCTTGGTGTAAGTGGTTGAGTCCATCAGGTGGGCTGTGAGCTGGGGTTGAGTTTTCCTCTTGCTGTAGTTACTTTCAGTGCACCCCAGATTTTAAATTCCTCCAGCTGTGGGTGGCTGCTATCTTGTACTTAGTGTGAGGCCTGGAGTGTGGGCAGGTATTTTCCAAGCTCCTGCTCCATCTTCAGTTTTCAGCAGTCCCTTCACATCCGAAAAAGCAGTGATCTCTCTCTCCATACTCTTGGCCTTCTCTGAGCAGTGGCTTGTTAGATTTCTTGAGAGGCTGAATATTTTGCCAAACTGCTGGTTATTTGCTCCCTTTCTATTGCTTAGTTTATCATTGCTTTTGCTTTCTTGCTGATTTATTATTAATAAGCACTCTTATTACAGGTGTAGTAAAAGTTGTTATGAATTTCACCTTCAGAGAAACATGGTTTAAACAAATGAGCAAAAAAAGCATCACATACCTAATTCATCTATAAAATTCTGTATTATGTACACTTAAGAGACCTCTGAAGTGTCTTTGACCTAAGCTGGATCCCTGGGTTAGGGATGTGGCAGGTCAATCCCAGCCCTCCACATTCTACACCATGACTTTTTAGCCCTGAGACTCTCTCTGGAGAACCCCAAACCAGAGCATATGACTAGCTAATATCCATTGACCTGTAGATTTGATTGTCTTCAGCTTACATGGAATAAAATATGGTGTTTCCTTCTCTCACTCTGACTTAGCTAAACAGACTTCATACTTCAAGTAAAAACTGAAATTTGCTGAGTGTCCTTCCTCCTGCCTCCATCTGACTTTGAAATCCACCTCACAATGTTTTCACCCTGTACTGACTTCCTTCATTTCTAGCATGAAGCTGAGCCAGTTTTAAATAATTTAAACTATATTTTTAATGTCTTTCCTTTCAATGCTGATGGATAACCATGTGAGCTAGAATCATTCACATGGTATAAAATTTTGAATAGTATATTTGAATACCTTCCATTGCAATGGTTTTCCTCATAGTTCATTCACAATATGTGTGGCAAAACGTAGCCTGAGAAAAGTTAAGAAGGCTGAGGAACAGTTTTTATTAGAAAATTTTTGTAGAAATGATTGTTGTCACTGTTTAGTACTTTCTACTCTCTTTTGAGAAAGTATTCTGATTCATTTCTTTACTGTTTACATTTATATTTATATTATACTTACTTTTTATATGATGCACCATAACATTAACTATATTCATTTGAATTATATCAAGTATAGGAATGCCTATTGATGGGAAATTTTTTCTAGTTTTATTGACTAGAAAATATGCACATTCTGGAAATTTCCAAACAAAAGTTAACTTTTTTTTCCAGTGAATACCATTTTGATAATCTAAATCTTTCCTTTCTAAATTAAGAATCATCTTATAAATATAACAGGAACTGAATAACATAACACATTCCACGTGGGTGATTTCTTATTTCTTTTGCTTTTTTTGCGTTAAAATTATTAATGAAATGTTAAGCTAATGCTTTTGCATTCAACTTCTTTAGAGGTTTATTTTTAAATGAGAAGGTGGGAAGAACAGAGTCTGTACATAGCTATCCACCTCTGCAGCAAGGGAGCAGCATGAAACCACAGCTACATAACTACCAAGGGTACGCTTTTAAAAATCTATAGTCAGTGAAATAATTATGTAACTCAAAATGTGTATGGGAATTTCAAATGTCATAAAAAGTTCCATATATGAAATGCTTGTATAATGTAATTGTTTTTCTTATGTCCCCTTAAAAGCTTCATATGACTATTGTCAACCTGACAGTTGTAGGGATATAACAAAACTTCAAAGTAAAACCTCATGGCAAATCCATCGGTGTATGAATTTGAGTGTTGGAGTTCATTACATATTGTCAAGGGACTCCAGGGAAAAGAATGAGAGAAAATGCTGACTGAGGGGAAAAACTCTCTCTGGAATCATTATCCTTAAATATTGTATATCTAGACCATTTTAAATAATGTAAAGTCATGTGAAGATTTTAGCTTTTATTGTTAGATTAAGAACTGTATAAGCAGTCCACTGGAATCACTAATGAAAATGCTATAAATATCAGTTTTGGCAGATTGCTTCCCTACAAAGCACATTAAATAAAAACTTTATGGTTGAGATCAGTTTAAAAAAAAAGTACCTCAGTCAGGAAACAGCTCCTTCATAATTTCTTAGCACCACCACGAATTTGATGGAAACTGATATCACCTTAAGTAGGATTTGCTTCAGGACAAAGACCCGGTACTCTTTCTGTTCTGAGAATTATTAATATGATGATTTCGTTTGGAGACTGTATTCAATAATCTTATATTCAATTGATTTTGTCAGTTGAAATATTGGTTCTTTGAAATACCAACTATTTCTGTCACTATGGAGACTGCAGTACTTAGGCACAGTGGTAGCTTATTGGCAAAAAAAAGAATGCTTTTTAATAGGCAGCAAAATAAGTCTCACTAGTTCATACCACAACCTACACAAAAGACACATGAGTGTCACTCTTCCTTCCAGTGAAGCACCTGGGCTAACGATGCAGCTAAGGCAAGGGGTCTTTTATCTGTTTTAGTTGTGTCTTAGTTTTTGGCTACACGTCTGCATGCTAAACTCTTCATTGCCGATGTTCTCCTTTAATATGAAGAACAACTATATGCAGAAAGGTATGGTCTTTCTCTACAGTCACAGTCAATGCATTGACATTCACTTTGAGCAAGCTATTACTGGCAAACATAAATGAGGTAACTGTCTACAGCCTTATTTAGATCCAGAAGCCCTCTTCATTAAAATAATAAAAATGATGCCTACTGTTAGTTGGGGCCGAAACTTTTATATATTGTGCTTCATGCATGTTCACAGGAACTTTTCAAGGTACTATATGTGTTTCTTGTTTACAGATAAGAAAACAGAGACTCAGGAAGTTTAATAAATTGTCCAAATAAGTGGCAGAGTTAGTGCTGATCTTAGATTAGATCGGGAGATTCTCTCCGTCCCTTCAATAAGCAGTTAAGGCAAGTCTAATATCATGATTTTTACCTTGTAGAATAACAACAAAAATAACAGCTTTTTGAAATCATGCTATTTTTCTCCCAGTGTTTGACATCCGTCTTTAGTGCTTTTGCTCTGTTGTTTCTTTCAGCTTCTAAATAGATGGATTTGAAAATGTTTTTTTTTTCCTCCTCTAACATTTTAACTTTGTAAGAATTGAACAATGCTGAAAAATGCTATTTTATTTTATTTATAAAGTCTCTCGCTGCCACTGAGGCGAGAGTGCAGAGACACCATCTCAGCTCACTGCAACATCTACCCCAGGTTCAAGCAATTCTCCAGCCTCGGCTTCCTGAGTAGCTGGGATTGCAGGCATGAGCCATTACACCAGTCTAAATTTTGTATTTTTAGTAGAGATGGGGTTTTGCCATGTTGGCCAGGCTGGTCTTGAACTCCTGATCTCAGGTGATCCACTCACCTTGGCCTCCCAAAGTGCTGGGATTACAGGGGTAAGCCACCGTGCCTGTCCCTGAAATATGTTATTTTATACTAATAGAAAGTCATGTCTTATTAATGTTAGCATATCTACATGTATTACCACTTGTTATAGGGTGAATTGTGTCCCCTAAAATTCTTATGTTGAAGACTCAACTTTCCATCCCGCAGAATGTAAGCTTATCTAGAGATAAAGTCTTTTTATTTTAAAGTAAGTTTTACTGTATATATTTAAGGTATAAACATGATGATATAGAATACATAATAGATGGCAAAGCAAACTACTATAGTAAAGCAAATTAACATAGTTACTATATGGTTATGTAGTGGTTACTATAATAAAGCAAATTTACATATTCATCATCTCACAGTTACTCATTTAGAGCAAGTCTTTTAAGAGATAAGTAAATTAAAATGAGGTCCTTGGGGTACAGCCCTAAGCCAGTGTGGCTGGTGTCCTTAAAAGAAGAGGAAGAGACCAGGACTGGGTGTACACAGAGAAAAGGCCACGTGAGAACACAGAGAAAAGTGGCCCTCTGCAAGCCTGGGAGAGAGGCCTCAGGAGAAAATAACCTTGAGAAAGTAAATTTCTGTTGCTTAAGCCCCCCCAGCTCTTTTATTTTTGCTATGATAGTCCGGTAAAGCTAATAGTCTTATATAATATGCTATTTATGTATTTTCCTGGAATCCTTTTAGAAAAAGAATGTTAATGGGATCCCACTTCAGAGGAGGTGTTTGGAATCTGATATCTCTTAATTATGTCTATTTGATTCCTTCAGAAGTGTGCTGCATAAACTGTATTATAGAAAAAGAGAGAAGGAATCCAGGAACCTTCACACATTGTTAAATGTGAACAGCACCTTAAGAAAAAAAATTTTCAAACAAAAAACCAAGTGTCCATAAGTGCTTTCTTCTTGAAAAATAGATAGATGATTGGTCTCTTAGTTCTTGTTCTTAATATGAATAACATGAATAATATACAAGATAGGTGACTTTTCGTTTCGAATGGGGAAAATACAAATATACTTAGTATATTTCTCTCCATCCTTGACACTGTACCTCAATTCTTCCTTGGTCCTTGTTTGTATCCTAATGGATTTTTTTTTTCAGAATGCTTTCTGCCAGGCATCTTTTTCTTCTGAAGGTAAAAGCAAATTTCATGAGGCTGTCTGCGCTTCAGCAGTGAGCCAGAAAGGTTCTTACCTTTTGAATTAAGCCACTGACACATTTCATTTGTTGATGTATACCCCATTCAGTAAAGTGGGGAATGAGAATCCTCTCTAGACTGTGGTTGGAGGCAATAGTGAGGGTGGGTAACTGCACATCCTACCCAGTGTCTTCAATTCTGCACAGCTGATGTTACTGCTATTCAACCCACGATCCCCATTATTCTGCTCAGAGATGCAATCATAAAAAACTTCCAAAAATCCTAAGTGTAGTTAGATGCAAACCACAGACAGAAATGGAAAAGAAGAACTGTTTTATAAAACTTGGGTTCAGGCGCTCATGCCTGTGATCCCAGTGTTTTGGAAAGCAGAGACAGGACGATAGCTTGAGGTCAGGAGTTCAAGTTTATAGTGAGCTATGATCGCACCACCATTGCACTGCAGCGTGGATGCCAGAGCGAGACACCGTTTCCCCTGTCTCTAAAAAACAAAAACAAAAAGGATGGGTTCATGATGGTTCCTTCCATTTGTTTCAGAAGATCATCTGTCTGCTAGGTTCCTAGAAGCCTGGAGTAACGATAACACCATTTCTCAGTTCTTCGCTTTTGCATATTAACTGTCACAGAGGAGGGAAAGGAGCAGAAGAGTAGGAGAAAATTCCACTAAGAACATTCTTAATCTTCTCCTTAAGGCTAGCTCACACACTGCCTCCTTTATAATACAAATTTCATGTCCCCAGCTGGAAGTAATTATTTTCCTCTCCTGGATTCCCATATCCCTCAAAATGAAAACTCTCCCTTGGTCCGAGTTACTCTGTTTTGCATTACAATAACCTGTAGTGCCACTTAGTAAGCTATTGTCTCTCAGCTCTAAATCCTTCTGTTCTTCAATCCTCTGCTTTGTGCTGCTGGCTGGGGCTGCCACTCTGCAAGCCACGGTACACTTTTGCCAGCTGCTCCCTGTTAGGCTGTCTAAATAGAGAACAATGGCAGGAGACAGGAAAGCCAGAGGAAACAGGAGAGACTCCCTCTTTCCTCTTCGCTTTCTGTTTCTTGTAGCAGTGAACTATAGGCAGTGGAAGTTCATTCCAGTTGCAGGGATTGAGTCCACTTTGCAGTTTTTTCCCAAAATTTGCAGAATTAGCTTCGCTATGCCCATGTCAGAGACACAAGCCTAGCAGCATTCTCTCCTCAGAGATCTGACTTCCGATTTCACGGGGCTTTTTCTCCTTCCAACTTCCAAATTTTGACAATTCCACCTTATTTGGTTATTCTCACAATCCTCGCCCTACTTTCTGTAGCTATCAACTCTGTGATCATCTGGTATTCTCTTTTTGCCTTTCTGTTCTTGCATAATCTAGTTAATAGTTCTTTTTAAGCAAATTGCCCCTGTTAAACAACAGATGTGATTTCTGTTTCCTTTGAGAAGTTTTCATGTTTTCTTCCCTACTGATCCATGAGTTTCTGAACCATACCAAATAATAATGAAAATGATACTACCATTGTTTATTGAACAATTGCTGCATGCCTTGCTCCACTTTACATGTTGTCTCATTTCTTCTTCACAACTTTCTAAATCATGTTTTATTAGCCCCATTTCACAGATGAAGTAATTAAGGCTAAGAGCTAAGGATGAAGGGTGATTCTAGAACCAGGATTTCAATCTGACTCCAAAGCCCAAGCTCTTAAGCATTCCATTAACTTGTCTACCTCATATTTGCACACAATTCTCTGCTTCCTGCTCCTATTAGACGCCCACTATACTGCCTTTCTAGAGTAAGCATTCCGGAAATGGTTGCTAAATAATGAGTATGGTAATTAATTAAGCTGGCTAGGTTTATAATGCTTTCCTTTGAGGAAAGCTTACACCTATTTGTTGTAAATTACATCTGGTAGTCTAGAAGATATTTATCTTGTGCCAGTAAGAAGCATGTGATGCAAGACTGACAAGTAACCCATTCATCTCCTTAGATGCCTAAATGGTTCTCTTTGTAAATGGGGTTTGAATTATAGGATCTATAAGCCCTCTCTAGATGTACAGTTGACCTTTGAACAAGGTTTAAACTGTACAGGTACACGTCAATAAATCTCTCTTGCCTCCTCTTCTACCTTCTTCACCTCTTCTGCCTCTGCCACTCCTGAGACAGCAAGACCAACCCCCCCTTGTTCTCTTCCTCTTCAGACTACTCAATGGAAAGACAACCAGTATGATTTTCATGATGATTCATTTTCATTTAATAAATAGTAAATATATTCATTCTATTTTTCTGTCTGGGAGTGAAAAGAAGAAAATTTCTTTCACATAAACTATGTCAACACATGCAAACAATTAGAAAGAATGTAGTTTAAAATCATATACTACGAAATAACCTATGGAAACATGCAGATGGCTAGAGTGAAATATCCATGTTTCATCAGTTGGCCACCTTCAGTACCAATACTTTCCAGACTTCAACGTACACATGAATAACCTGAGAATCTCATGAAACTACAGGTGCTGATTCAGAAATTCTGGGCTGTGGCCCAGAGTCTGCCTTGGAAAAAAGCTCCATGTCATGACTGTTCCAGGAGGGACAATGACAATATCCCTTATCAATCACTTACTACATGCCAACTGCATAATCTCTAATCCTCACAAGGATCTCACAATTTTATGATTAGTATTCTACCCTTGAAAATAAAGAAGCAAAGACTGGGAACAAGTTCAGTAACTTGGCCATAGTCTCGCAACTGGAAAGTGATAGAATCAGAATTCAAACCCTTGTCTCCTGACTTCAAATCTTTTGTGGTATGTGCATCAACAGTGCAGCACTGCAACCAGCAAAGCAGTAAACATAGGACACAAGACTTCTATCTGTAGGTTAGTGCTGTAAGACATCAGAGTACTTATTTTTGGTAAATTTTTTGATATGTTCAAGCTAAGTGGTTTTGAAGGGTTTTGTGAAATTTATTATTTATATTTTGAACACCTGTTCATAACTTGTCTAAAAATATCACAACAATTTCAGTAGGATTACATAGCTCAGGGTATTCCAAATGAGCAATTTATTAGAATAAAACTGTGATGTACTTAAAGGATATATATGTGTGTGTGTGTATATATATATATACACACACCTTTTTTTCTGTCAAATTAGAAAAAAAATACAGTTGGTTGGGAATTGGATGTAAGCATTTGTTTGCCATGCTAATTAAAGGCTAAATCCATATTAGCACCAGTGACTTTTAACTGCTCTATCATTCATGGTCTACAGGCTAAAGCCAGATTAATGAAAAAAAAATTTCACCAGCAGCCCCAAAAGATTTTACCTATAGATGTAGATAATGAGTGTTGCCATGGATACAGTATAATTATATCACCTGAATAGAATCTAAGGGAATTAGAAAACAAGAGACAAAGAAATAAGCTTAATTATTCATTTTTTGAAAAATTTCTACAGGCAATTTAACCGTAAAGTAGGGTGACTAAGGAACACATACATTTCATGCCCATATGCCACAGAAATAACTAATTAGGCACAATGTGCCAGTAATAATTATGGAAATGATTGCTGAAAGAAAGAAGGCTGAATATAGAGTATCTGGCAACTTGATGGTCCTCTTGCTATGTAGAGTGTGTTGAATATTGCAAGTGGCTGATTGGTTGTTTTCTTTTCTGCATAAGAATTGGATTGTAACTGGTTTAAATTTTTTTTTTTTTCATAACTTCCTGATTACTGAAGAGGATGCTGAGGCAAAGACAGCAAAGTAAGCCTCTGGGGATGAAGAAAAGAGGAAAAAATATGACTTAGTATTTCTTATACAAGAGCAATGCTCTTGTGTGTTTTCTTTGTTCAGATGATAGAACCCTCAGCCCCAGGAGAATAGGGCAGGCAGTGTAAACATTGAGGTCAAAAGTTATACATGAGTTGAGTGTGGTGGTTCATGCCTGTAATCCTAGCATTTTGGGTTGCTGAGGTAGGAGGATCACTTGAGCCCAGGAGTTTGAGATCAGTCTCGGCAACATAGAAAAAAATTAAGTTAAAAAAAGTTACTTGAGAGGATCCAAGATGTCCGAATAGGAACAGTTCTGAAGTGCAGTTCCCAGTGAGAACAACACAGAGGGAGATCACTGCAATTCCAAACAAGTTATTACTGCCCACAGACCAAGAAGGCTGAAAAGCACCATGAGTTTCCAGCATGGCTGTTTCAGCTGGTACAAGGGGTCTCCACACAAAAACCTCACACAAATCTGGGCAGCCATTTCAACTGGCACCTGGAATGCCTGGGAGACAGAGCCACCCATTCAACTGAAGAAATGGGGGCTGAATCAGGGAGCCAGGTAATCTGGCCCAGCGGGTCCCACCTCCACAAAGACCAGCAATCTGAAACGTTCTGGATTGAGAGTTTCACAGCAAACACAGCTGGACCCGGGACCGTCCAGCTCTGTGGGGGGAAGGGCGTGCACCATTACTGAGGCAGTCCACCATTACCAAGGCAACCTGCCATTACCGAGGCAGTCCACCATTACCGAGGCAGACAGCCATTACCAAGGCAGTTGTAACTATGCCTCTATAAACAAAACTGCAAGGAAGTTCACACAGAAGCTGGGCAGAGCCTATGGCAGCTAAGCAACACCTCTGATAGCAGACTGTGACTAGGTTACCTCCTAGCTGGGCAGGGCATCTCTGAAAAAAGGCAGCAGCACATCAGGAACTTATAAATAAAGCCCCACCTTCCCAGGATGGAGAACCTGGGAAAAAAAGTTGTTATGAGTTCCACTGCAGCAGACTTTATCAAAAGACACAGACTAGCAAATTGGATAAAAAGTCAAAACCCATCTGTGTGCTGTATCCAGGAAACCCATCTCACATGCAAGGACACACAAAGTCTCAAAATAAAGGGATGAAGGGAGATTTACAAAGCAAATGGAGAGCAAAAAAACAGGAGTTGCACTCCCAGTTGCTGATAAAATAGGCTTTAAACCAACAAAGATCAAAAGAGACAAAGAAGGGCATTACATAATGGAAAAACAATCAATGCAACAGGAAGAGCTAATGATCCTAAATATATACACATCCAATACAGGAGCACCCAGATTCATAAAGCAAGTTCTTAATGACCTACAAAGAGACTTAGACTCCCACACAATGATAGTGGGAGACTTTAACACTCACTGTCAATATTAGACAGATCAATGAGATGGAAAATTAACAAGGATATCCAGAACTTGAACTCAGATCTGGACCAAGCAAACCTAATAGACGTCTACAGAACTCTCCATCCCAAATCCACAGAATATACATTCTTCTCAGCACCACATCACACCTACTCTACAACTGACCACATAATTAGAAGTAAATCACTCCTCAGCAAATGCTAGAGAATGGAAATCATGACAAACAATCCCTCAGACCATGGTGCAATCAAATTAGAACTCAGGATTCAGAAACTAATTCAGAACCACACAACTTCATAGAAACTGAAAAACTGGCTCTTGAATGTTGACTAAATAAACAATGAAATGAAGGCAGAAATAAAGATGTTCTTCCAAAACCAATGAAAAAGAATACACAATGTACCAGAATCTCTGGGACACATTTAAAGCAATGTCTAGAGGAAATTTTATAGCAATAAATGCCCACATGAGAATGAAGAAAAGATCTAAAATTGACACCCTATAATCAAAATTGAAAGAGCTAGATGAGGAAGATCAAAAAATCTCAAAAACCAGCAGAAGACAATAAATAACTAAGATCAGAGTGAAACTGAAGGAGACAGAGACACAAAAAGCCCTTCAAAAAATCAATAAATCCAGGAGCTGGTGTTTTGAAATGATCAACAAAATAGACTGCTAGCCAGATTAATAAAAAAGAGAAGAGAGAAGAATCAAATAGATTCAATAAAAGAAATTAAAGGGGATATCACTACACATTCCACAGAAATACAAACTACCATCAGAGATTAATATAAACAACTCTATGCACATAAACCAGTCAATTTGGAAGAAATGGATAAATTCCTGGACACTTGCACTCTCCCAAGCCTAAAGCAGGAAGAAGTCAAAACCCTGAATAGAACAATAACAAGGGCTGAAGTTGAGGCAGCAATTAATAGCCTACCAACCAAAAAAAAAGCCCAGGTCCAGATGGGTTCACAGCCGAATTCTAACAAACATACAAAGAGGAGCTGGTACCATTCCTTCAGAAACTATTCAAAACAATCTAAAAAGAGAGAATCCTTCCCAAATCATTTTATGAGACCAACATCATCCTGATACCAAAACCTGGTAGGGACTCAACAAAAAAAAAGAAGATTTCAGGCC
>CAUYQU010041668.1:0-12731 GCA_963574635.1 Cheracebus regulus
AAAAGATTCTTTAATTTAGGATCCCTTAGGATCCCTGTTCCCACCACTGTGCTGGGAAACATAATAGGTGCTTTAAAAATCATGGTGGTGAAGAAATTCAAAAAGAGAAAGAAAGAGAGAGAGAGAGAAAGAAGGAAGGAAGGTGAAGGAAGAAAGAAGGGAGGGAAGGAAGGAAGGAACCCCTTAAGCTTCCAGCAAGGGGTGGGGGGGTTGAGATAAAACAGAGCATTCTCTTCTTCTAAAAAGACCTGCCCTCAAGAGAAACTGTTTTACCCGAGCCTAACCTGCCACATGTTTTTCAGAGCCTAACAGACCTGAAGAAGGGAAATAACCAACCCCAGCCTGCTCTAGACTTCCATGTGGGAAAAGGGAAAATCCCAGCTCCTGCTCCCTCATATGAGTTAGTATGTGAAGGGCTTTAATGAAGAAAGTAGACATGTAAGAACACTGGATAATGTAGGCATAGAGATGGCAAGTCTAAGAAGGAATCAAAAAGAAATACTAAAGATCAAAAACAATGTAACAGAGACAAAGAATGCCTTTGATGTGCTCACAGCTCACAAGGAGACTGGACATGGCCGAGGAGAGAAATCTCTGAGCTGGGGGATATGATAACAGAAACTTCCAAACTAAAACACAAAGAGGAAAAAAAGACTGAAACACACTGAATAGAATATCAAAAAACTATGGGACAATTACAAAAGGTGTAATACCTGCATAGGGGGAATCCCAGAAGGAGAAAAAAAGAAAAGAACAGAAGCAATATGTGAAGCAATACTGACTGTGAATTTCCCTCAAATTAATGTCAGACACTAAACCACAGATCCAGGAAGCTCAGAGAACATAAAGCAGGAACATGCAAAACGGAAAAAAACTATACCTGAGCATATCATATTCAAACTTCAGAAAAACCAAAAGGAAAAATCTTGAAAGAAACCAGAAGTTAAAAAAAAAAATGAGGGAAATTGTTGCCAGTAGACCTGCTTTGCAATAAATTTTAAAAGAAGTTCTTCAGAGAGAGAGAAAAAAAAGTGATATAGGTCAGAAAGTCAGATCTGCAAAAAAAGGAAGCATCAGAGAAGGAATAAGTGAAGGCAAAATAAAAACGTATTTTTCTCATCCTTAATTGAGCTAAAAGATAATTATTTGTTTAAAATAATAGCAACAATGTATTTATTTCTGTGTGTGTATACATGCTTGTGTATGCATACATATGTGTGTGTGTTTCTTTATGCTTACATATAAGTGAGATGAATGACAGCAATGATAGAATGCACACAAAAGTGGAATCAGGACTGTGTTTTGTTATACTTGTGGCCAGATGTGGCGGCTCACGCCTGTACTCCCAGCACTTTAAGAGGCCAAGGCGGGCAGATCACCTGAGGTCAGGAGTTTGAGACCAGCCTGGCCAACATGTTGAAACCCTGCCCCTACTAAAAATACAGAAAAAAAATTAGCCAGGTGTGGTGGTGCATGCCTGTAATCCCAGCTACTCAGGAGGCTGAGGCAGGAGAATCCCTTGAACCCGGGAGGTGGAGGCTGCAGTGAGCTGAGATCGCGCTGTTGCACTCCAGCCTGGGTGACAGAGTGAGACTCTGTCTCAAAATACACATACATACATACATTTTTCAAAAGAGATTTGTATTACTCCTGACGCAGTATAGTGTTATTTGAAAGTGAATTTGGATTAAGTGTAAATGTACATTGCGAGCTCTCAGGCAACCCAATTTTTTTTTTAAAAGTGTAATTGATATGCTGAAAAAGGACAGAAAATAGAATCATATAAAACGCTTAATTAAAACTGCAAAAGGAGCCTCCCCGCCCTACCTTCGCTAACACCAGGGCCGCCTCTACCCCTGTGCGCTGCATGAAGGAAGGGGGCTAAGCCAGCAGGTCTCCACCCCCGCAAGGCCACCGGTGTAAAGCGCCCAGGAAGCCACTGGCCGCAAGAGCTGCTGGCAGAGTGCGCCCTCTACCGGAGGGGCGAAGGAACTCATGGTCCCAGGCCCGGTACCGTGGCACTAGGGGAAATCAGGAAATCAGACGTCATGTGAAGTCAACAACTCCTGTTTCGCAAACTTCCCTCCGAGCATCTGCTGTGAGAAATTGCTCAGGACTTTAAAGCAAATCTGCGCTTCCAGAGCGCAGCTATTGGAGGTTTGCAGGAGACAAGTGAGGCCTTTCTGAAGACACCAACCTGTGTGCTATCCATGCCAAACGTGTAACAGTTGTGCCAAAAGACATGCAGCTAACATGCCCCATATGTGGAGAATACGCTTAAGGGCCACTATGATGGGAAACATTTCATTCTCCAAAAAAATTATCTTCACCTGTTATTGATAGTCCTGAATGTTAAGATTTTTTTTCCCATGGGGTCAAAAGGAACCTAAGTACATGATTGTGAGTGGAAAAATACAGGACTTAAATCAGGTATTGGCAGTTTTTCCATTTTTATTTGTGTGTAAATTTTTAATATAAATGTAGGGACGTAAGGCATTAATGTAAGTCAAAATATTTCAGTGAACAAGTTTCAGGGGTTCAATTTTATAATAATTATAAACAAACTTGTTAAATTTTTCTGGACAATGCCAGCATTTGGATTTTTTAAACAATTCCACCTCTATGGATGGTAACCAAACGGTGTTTGTAGCATTTTTACCATACAGTAGACCCCATTTATTCATTATTCTGAGTTATCCTACATGAGAGTACATGTTTCTAATATTATCTGTCTTCTGTGCTGCTCCTGTAAATTTTAAAATGCATTAAATTATTTAAAAAATTAAAATATGAATTTTAAAAAACTGCAAAGGGCAAAAAAAATATGGAAGACAAAAATGGAACAAAGAACAACAGCAAGCAACAGAAAACAATAACAAATATGGCAGACATCAATTCAGCTACATCCATAATCACCTGAAACGTCAACCGTCCACATACACCACTTAAAAGATAAATGGAGGGCTGGGTGTGGTGGCTCATGCCTATAATCCCAATGTATTGGGAGGACAAGGCAGGTAGATCCCTTAAGCTCAGGAGTTCAAGATCATCCTGGGCAACATGCAAAACCCCATCTCTACAAAAAAAAAAAAAAAAAATAGCCAAGCATGGTGGCACATACCTGTAGTCCCAGCTGCTCTGGAGGCTGAAGTGGGAGGATTGCTTGCACCTGAGAGGTCAAGGCTGACGTGAGCCAAGTTCCTACTACTGCACAAAAGATAGATGTTCAAAGTGGATCAAAAAACATGACCCAACTACAGGCTGTAGACAAGAAACCCACTTTAAACATAAAGACATAAGTAGATTAAAAGTAGAGATGGAGAAAGATTTACCATGCCAACTCTAATCAAGGGAAAGTGAGATTATTTATATTAATTTCAACAGAACAGATTTCAGAGCAAAGAAATTTATCAGGAATAATGATAATGACAATTGAGAAGTCAATACTTAGGAAAGACATAGCAATCCTTAATGTGCATGCACGTTACAGAGTGCCAAAATACATGAGGCAAAAACTGATCAAATTGCAAGGCAGAATAGATAAAAGCACTATTATATTTGGACACTTTAACACACCTTTATCAGAAATGGACAGATCCAACAGGCATAAAAATAAAATCAGTAAGGACATAGCTGAACTCAGCAGCACCATCAATCAACTGGATATAATTGACATCTATAGACTACTTCATCCAACAACAGCAAATTATACATTTTTCTCAAGTTCACATGGAACATTCTCCAAGATAGGCCACATTCTGGCCTATCTTAGGCCATAAAATATATCTTAACAAATTTAAAAGAATAGAAATCATACAAAGTATGCTCTCAGACCACAATGGAGTTAAACTAGAAATCAATAACAGAAAGATAGCTTTAAAAATCCAAAATACTTGGAGATTTAACAACACATGTCTATGTAGCACATGAGAAAAACAAGAAATCTCAACATATAGTTTTAAATATTTTGAACTAAGTGAAAATAAAAATACAACTTACCAAAATTTGTGGATATAGGAACAGTAGTGCTTAGGAAAAAAAATTTATAGCATTGAATGCATATATTAGAAAAGAAGATCAAAAATGAATAACCTAAGCTTCTAAGCTAGAAAACTACAAAAAGAAGAAAAAAATAACCCAAAGTAAGCAAAGGAATAATAAAACTTAGAGCAGAAATCAAGGAAATTGATAACAGAAAATTAATACAGAAAAGCAGAAAGGTGTGGTGACACACCTGTAATCCCTGCACTTTGGGATGCCAAGGCTGGTGGAATACTTGAGTCCTGGAGTTCTAGACCAGCCTGAGCAACATGGAAACCCCATCTCTATTAAAAATACAAAAATTTAGCCAGGCATGGCGGCATGCACCTATAGTCACAGCTACTCAGGAGACTGAGATGGGAGGATGGCTTGGGAAGCAGAGGTTGTAGTGAGCTGAGATAGCACCAATGCACTCCAGCCTATGTGACAGAGTAAGATTCTGTCTCAAAATTATTAATAATAATAATAGAGAAAAACAACTAGAAGTAAAAGCTTGTCCTTTGAAGAGATCAATAAAATTGATAAACCTCTATTCAGGCTAAATGTTTTTTAAAAAGAGCAAGAAAACACAGATTACTAGTATCGCAAATGAAAGAGAGAATGTCACTACAGATCCCATGGACATTAAAAGGATAATAAAGGACTATTATGATCAACACCTACCCACAAATTTTATAACCTAGATGAAATATACTAATTTCTTAAAAGGCACAATCTGCCAAAACTCACACAAGAATAGACAATCTGTATAGGCCTATATCTATTAGAGAAATTGAATCAATAATTTAAAATGTCCTTGTATAAAGCACCTTGTAAGAGTGAAAGCAACAAACCCAGATGGGTTCACTGGTGAATTCTACCAAATAGTTAAACTAGAAATTATACCTACATAACTTATAGATATACTCTCTTCCAGAAGGTGTAAGCAAAGAGAATACTTCCTAACTCATTCTATGAGGTCAGTATTACCCCAATACCAAAATCAGACAAAGACATTGCAAGAAAAGAAATATACAGACCAACACCTGTCATGAGCATAGAAGCAAAAATCCTCAATGAAATATTAGCAACTCAAATCCAACAATGTATAAAAAGAATTATGCACAACTGAATGGAATTTATCCCAAGTATGCAAGACCATTTCACTATTCAAAAATCCATTAATATAATCCATCACATCAATAGGCTAAAGAAGAAAAATCACAAAATCATATCAATAGATGCATGAAAAGCATTTGACAAAATCCAATACTCATTTATGATTAAAACTCTCAGCAAACTAGGAATAAAGAGAAGTTCCTCAACGTGATAAAGAATATCTACCAAAAACCTACAGCTAACATCATACTTAATGGTGAGAAACTCAGAACTTTCCCACTAAGATCACAAACTGGAGGATGTCCCCTCTCACCACTGATTTTCAGCACTGTACTGGAAGCCCTAGTTAATGCAATAAGACAGTAAAAGGAAATAAAAGGTATGCAGATTAGGAAGGAAGAAATAAAACTGTATTTGTTCAAAGATTACAGGATTATTTAGAACATTTTTTTTAAAAGACCAAAAAAAAAACCCTTCTAGAACTAAAAAGTGATTATAGCAAGATTGCTGGATAAAGGTGAATATTAAAAAGTCAACAAAAATCTTCAACAAAATACTAGCAAACTGAATTCAACACATTAAAAAGATCATTTATCATGATCAATTGGGATTCTTCCCAGAGATGCAAGGACAGTTCAACATATGCAAATCAATCAATGTGATGCTTCATGTCAACAGAATGAATAACAAAAACTACATGACCATTTCAATAGATGCTGAAAAGACATTCAGTAAAATTCAACATCCTTCCATGATAAAAACTCTCAACAAACCTAGTATAGAAAGAACATACTCCAATACAATAAAAGCCATACATGACAAACCCACAGTTGTTATCATACTAAATGAGGAAAACCTGAAAATCTTTGCTCTAAAATCTGGAACAAGATGAGGATGCCCTCTTTCACCAATTTTATTCAACACAGCACTAGAAGTCTTAGCCACAGCCATTAGACAAGAAAAAGATATAAAGGGAATCCAAACTGGAATGGAGGAAGTCAAATTATCTTTGTTTGCAGATGATGTGATTTTATATTTAGAAAAACCTAAAACTCCATTCATCCAAAACTATTAGCACCAATAAACAAATCAGTAAAGTTGCAGGATACAAAATCAACATACAAGAATCAGTAGCATTTCTATATGCCAATAGCAAATAGTCCAAAAAAGAAACTATGAAAGTAATTCCATTTTCAATAAATAAAATAAAATATCTAAAAATAAACTTAACTAAAGAAATGAAAGTTCTCATGCCTAGAAATAAACTTAAGAAGTGAAAGTTCTCATCAATGAAAACTATAAAACACTGATGAAAGAAATTGAAGAAGACACCAAAAAATGGGAAGATATGACATGCTTATGGATTGCAAGAATCAACATTGTTAAAATAGCCATACTACCCAAAGCAATCTACAGATTCAATGCAATCCTTATCAAAATACCTATGAACTTCTTTACAGAAATAGAAAAACAATCCTAAAATTCATATGAAACCACAAAAGACCCCAAATAGTTAAAGCAATCTGGAGAAAAAAGGACAAAGCTCGAGGCATCACACTGCCTGACTGCAAATTATACTACAAAGCTACGTAACCAAAACCACATGGCACTGCAATAAAAACCACATACATAGACAAATGGAACAGAATAGAGAAGCCAGAAATTAATCCATGCACTTAAGCCGACTTATTTTCAGCCAAAGTGCCAATATACACTAAGGAAGGGACAGTTTCTTTAATAAACGGTCCTGGGAAAACTGGATTATCCATAGGAAGAAGCATGAAACTAGACCCCTATTTATCTCTCACCATATACAAAAATCAAATCAAAATGGATTAAAGACTTAACTCCAGAACCTGAAACTATGAAACTACTAGAAGAAAACATTGGGAAACACTCCAGAATGTTGGTTTGGCCAGTGATTTCTTGAGTACGAGCTCACAGGCACAGGCAACAAAAGCAAAAATAAGTAAATGGGATTGCATCAAGCTAAAAATCTTCTGCACAGCAAAGGAAACAATGCAACAGCCCACAAAATGGGAGAAAGTGTTTGCACACTACCCATCTGGCAAGGAATTAATAACCAGAATACATAAGGAGCTCACACAAATCATTAGGAAAAAAATAATAATAATAATTCAATTAAAACATGGGCAAAATGAAGAGAAGTTGGTTAATGAATACAAAAATATAGTTAGAAGAAATAAGTTCTAGTATTTGATAGTATACTAGGAAAATTATAGTTAACAATAATTATATATTTCAAAATAGAATTATAATGTTCCCAACACAGAGAAGAGGTACATGTTTGAGGTGATGGATATCTCAATTGCCTAACTGCCCTCACATTGCATACATGTATCAAAATATCACATGTATCCCAAAATATGTACAACTATGATATATCAATTTTAAATATGTAAAACTCCTGCTCTGGGAAAGACAATGTCAAGAGAATAAAAAGACAAGCCTCATGCTGGGTGAAAAAATTTGCATAAGATACTTTTTTTTTTGAGATGGAGTCTCGCTCTGTTGTCAGGCTAGCGAGCAGTGGCACAATCTCAGCTCACTGTAATCTCCGTCTCCTGGGTTCAAACCATTCTCCTGCCTCAGCCTCCCGAGGGCTGGGACTACAGGCGCACACCACCATGCCTGGCTAATTTTTTGTATTTTAGTAGAGATGAGGTTTCACCATGTTGGCCAGAATGGTCTCCACCTCCTGACCTCAGGGTCCGCACCCCTCAGCCTCCCGAAGGGCTGCGATTACAGGCGTGAGCCACCACACCCCGCCTTGAATACATATTACAAGTGAAAGAAGTCAATCTGAAAAGGCCACAGGTTGTGTGATTCCAACTACATAATATTCTGGAAAAAGAAAAACAATAGAGTAAAAAGATGAATGGTTTCCAGGGGTTAGGAAGAAGGGAGAGACGAATAAGGAGAGCACAGAGGAATTCTAGAGCAGTGAAACTCTTCCGTATAACACTACAAGGGTGGACACACGTCATTATACACATGTCAAAACCCGTAGGATGTACACCACCAAGAGTGAAGCCTAATGTGAAATATGGACTTTGGGTGATATTAACAGGTCAACGTAGGTTCATGGAGTGTGACGAATGTACCACTGTGATGGGAGATGTCCTAGTGGGGGAGGTATGCGTGTGTGGGGACAGGGGTATATGGACACTCTCTGTATTTTCAGCCCAGTTTTTCTGTGAACCTAAAACTGCTCTAAAATATAAAATCTACTAATTTGTTTAAAAAGTTAATAAGTGCCAGAGCTAAGATTTTATCTTAGATGGAGTCAACTCTAAAATTGTGCCGTAATTTGGCAATGCCAGCAGGCCTCCAAAAGTGCTGGGATCACAAAGGTAAACCACACCCAGCCTTCAATTACAGTTGCAGCTGCCAAGCAACTGAATTGGACCCTGTCACACTTTACGTTTCTTGGACCCTTTCTTCTTAAGGTTTTCCAGCTTTAACTTAACTTCCCGCAGCCAAAGACCTCACACTAGCGACCAAGCCACACATCAAGGAGCTATATTACTACAAGCAGGCAAAAATAATTAAGGAGGTTGGGCATAGTGGCTCACACCTGTAATCCCAGCATTTTGGGAGGCCAAGGCGGGCGGATCACCTGAGGTCAGGAGTTTAAGACCAGCCTAGCCAACATGGTGAAAACCAGACTTTACTGAAAATACAAAAATTAGCTGGGCATGGTGGTGGGCACCTGTAATCCCAGCTACTCACGAGGCTGAAGCACAAGAATTCCTTGAACCCAGGAGGCAGAGGTTGCAGTGAGCCAGCCTGGTCAACAGAGCAAGACTCCATCTCAATAAAATAAAATAAAATAATTAATAAATAAAATAATAAAGGAAACCTTTATTCACAACAACCAGTTCTAAATTCTAATTTGCATCAGGTATCTATTGCTGTATAATAAGCCACACCCAAGACTTAGTGGCTTAAAATAACAACAGTTTATTCCTACTTTTGATTCTGGGGGTTGAACAGGAAGTTCCATTGCTCCCACTGGGCTGACTTATCCAACCATATTCTGCTCGTAGACCAGGTGGGTTCTGTGCTCTGCTGAGTCGGCTGAAATAACTGCGCCTCTCTCTCTGCACTGTATTTTATGTAGAGGTTTTTCATGGCATGGTGACCGCCAAAGTCCACGACAGAAAAGCACAGGCTCCACGCCTTTTAGGCTCTAGCCTCAGAAGCTGGACAGTGTTGCTACTGCTATGTTCCATTGATCAGAGCCAGTCCATTCGCCCAGTCTATATTGAAGGAGTGAGGGACTAGATGCCACATCTTGATGAGAGGAGCAGCAAAGTCACATCACCAAAAGGCATGAACACAAAAAGACATGATTCATCAGGGGCCATTATTGTAAGTATTATTGGGCCACAGCTTCCATTCGGCCCCATTGATTCACATCTCCTTCACATGCAAATCCCCAAAGTTTCATCCAATCCCAGCATCAGGCTCAGAGCCCGTGATCTCAGCAGATCATCAAGTACCAACACAGATGAGGCTATTAAAGAATGGCTCTTTGGTGGAGCAGCTCTGTGAACTAAAAAGACAATTATCTGCCCCACAGACACCTAATGTACAATAGAAAGGCAAGGAGAAGATAACTGCAATTGATACTTCCACTCAAAACAAGGGGATGGGAGACACAGAACTGTCCCTGGCCCATAAAAACTCTGAAATCCAGCTGGGCACATGTTTCAGGTCTTCTTTCCTGGGAATAAAGAATGGTCCTTTACTGGGGGCCAATTCTGCTCCCTAAGATTGGTTCTCTCCATTCTTATTCTTCCCAGCTCTTGGTTCTAGCCTTGTGGCTTTACCCTCTGAGACACCTTTCATTTATCTTCAAAAATGGCCCATGTTTGCAGCTAAGAAGGTTTCTTAGTCTTCTTTCTGCCCATGGAAAGTTGAGAGTCCAGAGGCCTCTTTCTAATTTTGAACTCTCTCTTTCCCTTTCAGTCCAAGCTGACAGTGCTCTCACAAATACAACACTCTCAAAAAGCTTTGTGGGTTTCCTATTAATTTTACAAAGTTCCTCTCCAAGCCCAAATCTATAATTCTTTTCAAGACATATCTCTACTTTGGACATGTCAAGCTGCTATGAAACAATGCCCTTAAGATTCTTTGTCTGGTGACAGAGTCTGTTAGGCACCTCCTTAAGTTTTTCTGAAGTCTTAACAATAGCCATTTCCTCATTGTTCTTCCAGTGACTGCTAACAAACTTCTTGATTCTATTGCAGCCTCTACCTGCCACCCAGTCACCAAACCATTGTCACATGTTTTAGGATTTTGCTACACTTGCACTTACTGCCAGGTAACAATTTCTATTTCAGTTTCTCTGACAAAAAGCAAAGGCAATGCAGTGAAGCAAAGGTAGCCTTTCCCACAAATGGTGCCGGAACAACTGGACCTCCTCATACAAAACACCCTAAAACTTCATGGTTTTAAACAACCACAATTTATTATTTCTCATGATTCTATAGGTTGGCTGAGGAATTCTTTTCTGGTCTTGCCTCGGTATAGTCAGCTGGCGGTTGACTAGGATTGAGCTCTCCTGGGCCTTTCGCTGAAGAAGGTCTTTCTTCTTGAGCGTAATTGTTCACAGCATGGAGTCAGGTTAGCAAGAGAGCAAACGCAGAAGCTCCCCAGCCTCTGTAAGCCTGGCCTCAGAAGACATCCAGTGTCACTTCTGCCAGATACTATTGGTCAAATCAAGTCACAAGACCAGCCTGCAGTCAATGAATGAAAAAAAATGTAATTCTCCTTTTGTTGGAAGGAGTAGCAAAGAGCCACGAATACAGGGAAGTGTATTCACAAATTATTAGGGGCTACCATAACAAGCTCACACACACACATAATGTAGGGAAATATGTGAATATGTGCACATGATTTTTTCACATCTGAATTTGGAATCATGATATTTGCTTTACTAGTTTATTTAGATAAATGTAGTTGAGTCATAATATTTTATGATTGCTAGTGAATGGCCTGTAGTATATTTGCCAAAAGTAATGGATTCTTAGTGATTTGAGATTTGCCTGGAGCTCGTGGCTATAAAATGTTTCCTGTAAAGTAAAATGGTATTGCTGACGAATTTTTGTGGAACTTACAGAGTTTATGGATTAGCAAAGTGAGAATTAATGAGGTTCCTCTGTCTTTACTGCAACCTAAGAACTAGAACTCCTATGAAGGAATTAGTTCTAAGAGTGAAGGCCTTTTTCAGATCATTCTGGCAAAGATTATATCATATTGAAAGTAAAAGATTGTAAAAGCCGAAATGTGGCCATTATAGAGATCATTTTTACTGCAACGTATAATTTATGTTAATTAAATTTTCACATGGATAACTTGGCAATAAAATTATTTATAATCTGTCTGTAATCTTACTGTGAAATATTTTTTACAAAGGTCTGGGACAATGTGAGCTATAGTTTTCTATCTTTCTCTGTCACTTTTACCATTAAGAAATTGTTATACATTAGAGTATAAAGTGTTGTTTCTCAGATATTTGTAACTGAAACAAAATATTATTTTTACTATCTTCTGAAATGTGTAAAATGAGTGATTATAAAAATACATCATAATGTTTACCATCTTTCATGCATTAAGGGAGCTACTAACAAAGATGTACTGAGGAATATTGAATAAGACTATTTCAGTTGGAGGACATTAATTTTACATATGGGAGAAAGATCCAATCAAATCAGATAGACTCTCATGACATAATTTATACCTGTAGTGCTATTATTCCATCTTAATTGTTTAATAGTCTTCATCAGGCAAAAAGTTTTGACCTCTCTCATCAACGATGACTTAAGACACACTGATATAGCCAGCTTCAGAATAAATTATACATTCACAGAAAATTTTAGAACTGTATGCAGAACACTTAAATGCATTAAAATTTTCAGTAATTCGTCCTGTACAATCTTTCTTCAATAACATTTCAAGTCTGACAGCCATTCTGCCAAAAAGTTTAAAATGTAAAATGACTATATGAGGTACCCAGAGTAGGCAAATTAATAGAGACAGAAAGTAGAATGGTGGTTGCCAGGCGGTGGAGGAAGGGGAAATGGGGAATTATTGGAGATGGATGGTGACTGTTGCTTGCACAACAATTGCAAATGTACTTAACGTCACGGAACTATACTCTTTAAAATGGTTAAAATGGTAAGTTTTATGTTGTGTATATGTCACCACAGTAAAAAATATATAAAATGAAATTAAAGTACTGCAACTAGAAATAAATGCTAACACCTTGGAATGCTTGCAGGCACCAAAGGGAGCAACTAAGATTATAGCACATAATCACCATCAACAACGGCACTGAGATGCAACCATGAAAGTCAAAGAAAAAAAGCCCTTTGGAACCAACCCAAATACCCATCAGTGATACACTGGACAGGGAAAATGTGGCACATAGACACCATGGAATACTATGCAGCCATGAAAAACGAGTTCATGTCCTTTGTAGGGACATGGATGAACCTGGAAACCATCATTCTCAGCAAACTGACACAAGAACAGAAAATCAAACACCACATGTTCTCACTCAT